>OMLM01020153.1:94644-106984 GCA_900302695.1 Helostoma temminkii | reverse complement strand
GTGCTGTGAGTTTCTTTTTTTTTTTTTTTTGGGGGCAAAATACATTTTTTACATGACGCCTTTTTTACGGCTGTTTGAGCTGTCCCCACCTGCCTGGCCCTACGTGAATAAGTAATTAGAATTAGCATTTTCCTCGGGTTATCTTTGTTTTAAAAAAAAAAATCAGTTCAATCATCAATTAAAAATCAGGAAGGGGACAGCAAGAAAGTACTGTCTCACAAATATTTTGTACAATATAGTTTAACTTACTTCTTCTTTTTTTTTTTTTATTGAGAAAGAACAGACCTGATCATTTGGATGGATGGATGAGTCACTTGTACTAGTTGTCATGCTTTGTGAAGATGATTCATTGTCCCTGGTAGAATACAATGACAAACATACTTTAATTAAGATTTCCTCAGTATATATAGAGTAGTATACTACTATTATTATACAGTGGTTATACACAGTGTTGGGGAGTAAGGAACTACAGTTAACTTAACTAGTAGAATAACTACAGTAGTAGTTTGCAGTAGTTTCCTTGTAGTTCATTCATATTTGCATAGTGATGTACTTAAATTAGTTTTTGCCATTATTGTGTAGTTGATTACTGACACTACAAAGAGAGTTGGGATTGTTTTGTTTAGAACAGATTTAATCTTCTTCCAAGAAGTCAGATTTTTAGCTCACATGTCAAAAACATTTGGCTATAGTTTTTAATGTTTTGAGTTAGAATTTGTAAACATGAAGCTTAATAAATTAGGTGCCATTTAGACTTAAATAATGAATATTGCTAATTATTATTAGCAAGTGTTCATAGAAGCTGTTGCAGCTATTTAATATAATATCTGGCTAAGCGAGTAATCCTGCTTGGTGCAATAGCCCCACCTGGACTCCACTCTTTGAAAGACAGGTGCGTCACTGATGCACATAACCATCAAAACCAAAGCTAACATTCATGTACTTCCCGTGAATATTGGGGCATTTTATTTTTTTAGTTTATGTATGACCAGTGAACAAATCATCTTGCAATCAACTCAATTGAGTTGTGTTTTTGCTGGTATTTTATGTGTAACATTTTAATACAATTTCATATCACATGTGCAATATAGATTAAAATATTTTCCCAAAGTCACTTAAACTACTTTATAGTACTTTAAATAAAACAGATTTCTCCTTTGAGTAGCTACTAACAAACATGTTGTTGTTGTAGTTTTTTTTAGGGTGAAGTAATTGCAGAGCTATGCTGTTAAAGTAGCTTCCTCAACACTGGTTGTTATTGAATTTAACTCTAATCTTCTCTTCTACTAATGTCAGCTAAAAGAACCTACAGCGTTGTTGGTGGTGCACCATCTTCAGATGTTGTTGACCTGATGGACACCTAAAATGAACAGAGAGGGTGTTAGATGTCATTATTCAGTGCCCTGTGTATCAAAACCTATTGTACTGTACCTTCCTGTACTGCACTAAACAAGAATATACAAAGGTAGAAGAAAAAAATAAATACCTTGCTGTCCCAGTCTGACTGTTCTTGAAGAGCAGACCAGGCCAGCTGAGCTGCACTTTGTTTGGCTTCCTTTACACTCTTACCCTCACCCTCAGGGTAGTCCTTGCCATCAATTACTAATTTGTAGTAAAATCTGTGTTGTGGTTTAAATAAAGGGGACCCGGTTTAGATCTTATGTATAGTATAGTAAATATTCAAATATTACAGGTGTTCAGGTTCAACTCACTGGAGGTTATGAGGTGGGCCACATCTCCTCACTTCAGTGAATGTATGAGAGAGCTTTGTTTTCTGACAGTAGTGGTTGACAAGTCCTATGAAATTTGTCTCTGTAAAGCTGTTGTCCTTTAAGGCCACACTTCTTGTCTTGTTACTGTTGTGAACGAATCGTGTCACAAGCATGAAGACATCAAAATTGAACCACACAAAGCTACTGGAATTTACTTACCAGATATCAGATACATTTAGATTTGATTCCTCGTTAAGTTGACCTGATGTATGGGTGCAATTCTCATCTGCAGCCTTCAAAATAAAAAAAAAGGACAAAACTGAGATAGTTCAAGCAATGGACTGTAGTCTGCTAAGAATATTACCATAAATTACTACTTACCTCTGTAGTTTTACTGCCACATATCATATCATACACAAGCTTTGCTGCTTCCTCTTTTGCGCCTCTCTTTGTTTTCCCAGTGACGACCGGGTACTCCTTATTACCAACCACAAAGTTACAACATCTAGTATAAAAAAAAAAAAAAAATTTAATGCATGTTTAACTGGTGATACAGTATTTAACAATTAGGATGCAGTAAGGAGGCTTACGGAACAGCATTATTTGGTCCAGGTCTGGTTGACTCCACTGCTTTTATAGCAAGACTGTTCTTCTGACCATATTCATTGAGCCAACATGTGTAGTTGATGTTACTCAACATCTGGTGACCTGATGCATTTTCTGTCTGTCAAGATAATAGTAAATACACATCAAGCAGATATAAAGTATCAATCTTTTGCTTTTTAATACCTGAAATCCAACATACTCTAATATTAATATACTCAAAACAATGATCTTACTGAGTCAGATAAGTCCAGTTCTAATGTTGGTGTCAAACTTGCACAGAAGTTTCCATTCTCCGACAAGTATTTCAGGGCTTTTTTAGCTGCATCTTGTTTGGCTTCCTTCTTGCTCCTCCCCACACCGTCAGGACAGGGTACACCATTAAGTTCCACCCTCTGGGTGAATCTGTATAAGTATCACCACATCTTAGTTAAACAGAAAAGTTGACTTGACATTGTCTAACTATGATGTCATTGGAGTGGATTAGCATACTACTGTGTTCAGCCTCTAGGAGGACTTTAAACTTGTCACTCATGTTGTGACAACTGCAGAACTCCAGGAAATTCACACACATCTTGTTCAATTGTGGTTGCAATAATAGAGTCAGATTGACAGCGTTTATTCTGACACTGTATTTAAGTAAAGGGTACTCTTTGATTCTGTGCAACTTTGACCAAATCTAATACAAAGCATATGAAAGAATAATCGACAATGAACAGATTATCTGCTGCAATGAAATGATACATTGTATATTATTCGTGCAGTAAGTAAAAATATTTTTTAATATATTTGTCTGTGACATGAGTATAACACAGTCTTACCAGTTATCTGATTGAATTAAACTGATGATTAGATGCTTTTCTGTGGTTATTACCTAGTAAGGTAAAGCTACCACCAGAACCATTGACCTATGCCAGGCTGTAGAAAAACCCTCACTGAAATACGCTCCCGTTTTGGGGAAGCGTGTAGATTAAAGATAAATCAAAGCAAAAAGATTAGTAGAAATGAAGCGTTATTCAACTCACGTTTTGTTATGGTCAGGGCCAACCGAGCCAAGATCATCATACTTTAACCGAATCCCGTTTTTCATTGCATACTCGTTTAGTTTAGAGACGTAGTTTCCAGTTTCCATCATTAATGACGCAGTTAATATTACATAAAAATATGAGAAGTACAGTGCTCACTGCGCCTCTCACTTTCCACTAGCCATCGTACTTGTGTCCCATGTCGGGTGTACCCTCTGTATCAAGCTGCCTTTAGTTTCAATTTAAGCTTAAGTTTCAGTTTCTTCATAAACGTTGTCATCGAAACTGAAAGGTGCAGCAAGATTTAACCAGTAAGTGACTGTTTATCAACTTGCGAAATCCTGCAGGGATATTTGAGGCTTTCACTGAGGGCTGTGTAAAAACATCTAAAGATAAGGGCAGCGATATAAAAACGACTGACTAAACTCACAGCAGACTGTCAGTGTAACCCAGCTGTACTTTTAGCTGATCAGTCGTTCTGTGCCTAAGGCTCCTTTTGGGGTTATAATGGTGCAGCTTTGCGGCTGTTTTGCGACAGTCCACCTACGACAGGGGGCACACCTGCAGGAGAAAGAATGTGGGCTCAGATAGAGATATCTGGGTCAGAGTGAGTCACATACTTCAGCTCGCTTGGAGAATTAAGGACTATTCTAGTTTACTTTGACTCATTAAGGATTAGAAGAAAGAACAATCCCTACGTCTCTCTCTATTTTGAATAGGTTCATTTTTTTTGTAGGTGCTTTGTTTTTATAATGCAAACATAGTGTATAGGACCAGCTTCCATCAGTTGTTTAGGATGGTAAATACTAATGGTTTGGGGTTAAGAATTTTCTTTGATGTTGTGAGGAAAAAGGGATGCTCCAGTCCAGAAATTTTATTATTCTGGATTAAGGTGGTAAACTGCTGCCAGACCATAAATAAATTTCCTGGGTTAGTAACACAGGGTGTCAGTTTTTTATTTTATTTTCAGGACACCATAGTATTGGTTACATCAGCATGACTTTACCCAGAGGCTGTGAACACACCAGGCTGTGCGAGACTAGTTGCAGGTTATGTGACGAAGATTATCTGGGTTCATAGTTTTACACTGAGTAACATTTATGACAGCTCATGTGCAGCTGTGCACTCTATAGCTGGACAACAGTGTGGAAAGTGTGCTATTTGTTTTACTAGTTAACAACTTACCTGTTTACCATGGCAAGTTGAAACATGAGTTTCACATCAGTGTTGTGATGATGACAGCTGAAATGAAAGCCTTTAAAAGTAACTATGCACAGGTCTCCCTCTCTATTTCAATAACTAGCAGTTTATTCAGGGATGATTCACCAAGAGGTCAGCTGACATGTGACATCTGTTATATAAAAATACATACCTTTGGGAGTGTCTGTGACTGTGTTACATACTGTAGGCCCATACCAGTACATACAGTGGTTGCTCAAATGCCCTCCTGTGCTCTTTTGTAGGTGGCAATGTTCGACATCTTCCTATTGTATGGACTTTTTTTATAGCTTTAAATATTTCTTGGACATTAGTGTGAAAATGAAAACACAGTTGTTGTTTGTTCTCACTATTTTCCACTTTCTGTGCTCTGATTGCAGATTCCAAAAACTTAAAACTATGACATCGTTTTAAGTTTCCTTTTAGCCTTGTATGAGTCACAGCACATTGAGATGTACTAAACTGAACCTTACTGCATCATTTTTGATTATCTTAACTCATCTTCAGTAAAGTTATTACATGCTTGAGACAGATTCAGAGACAGATCATATTTTCAGCTTTATTGTCCTTGGCCCCACAGAACGTCCACCCAGAAAGTCGGATGCACATATAACACTTTCAGGAACTGCAAGTGCAGCTATATGAGGTGTTATCCACTGGATCTATTTACAAGGTTGTTCATTTCATTTCATAAACAGATTTAACAGATTTATTAAATTATGCCAATAGAAGCTGGCATTACACATACAGGACATGATTTCTTAAAAAAATGAATTATTGTACAATTTCATTTAATGTTGTATTCACTGATTATAAAATGAGTACGAGTTTCAAGTACAGTACCAGATTTAAAATCATGATAACTTTTGTCATGTCAGTTCATGGTAACCATTTTCAGAAGAGACTTTCCCCTTAGCTTTCCAACACTTTCACATAAGATGACATATAATTTAAAATTAGCAATCGTGCTTGTGATGTCTGATGTTTTTGCCAATTATGTCCTTGTAATATTCAGACACTCTTACTGTCGCGACACGTATTTTTAAGTGCTGTGAGTGTAGAAATGCACTCTTCCAAGTCCCTCTTTAGTTTACCTGCCTCAGGTCGGTCTTCTGGCTTCACACGTAGCATCGACTTTATAATTAGTTTCTGCAACAAAACAGAACATCTATTGTGATCATCACAATGTGGATACAAACTGTTTGAGGTTCTACTTATTTCAGTTTGCACAGACAGATTTTACTACCCCGTTTCCAAAAAAGTGGAAAAAAGCAGACAACACCTTAACCTGACAGTTAACGTTCTGCACATATTACAACAGGAGGCTCAGTAAAAGAGTCTGGGTGCTAAACTGGTCTGCCTGCAATCCAGACCCGTCGCCCATTTAAAACATGTGACACATTTTAAGGAAGAAACTACAACATTGGATCTCTGAACTGTTGAGAAGTTGTCCACGGTTACCAAACACTTCAAGTCATTTTAAACTGTTGTTAAATGAAGACATGCATCAACACAGAGGTAAACATGCTATTGTCACAAACTTGTTACTAGAATCAAATTCAAAATGAGCTTATGCTTCACATAAGATTTCTCAGGCAAATTAAAACATTAAATCTTTTCTTTTTCAAACAGCGCCTTGTCTTGCTTGATCTTTGACATAATCATTGCATTATATTATACTGCACACATGCATCAACAGCCTTCTCTTTGGCTTAGACTAACCCCATTCACCTGCCACATTGTTGAAAATGCTTTTGAACTAAAAGAAATATGATTTACCTCTTGGGGAAAGTTGTTAGAAAATACCTGAGGAAACAGCTGGTTTCTGGCATTGTCCCAAATCTGCAATTTATGCAGTGATAAGAGAAGAACATGTCACTGGAGTGATACCAATTGATTAAATGTTCAACAGGCCTGTTCCACGCATGACACAAAGGAAACGCACAGGTGAAAATAATAACATTAATGTTGTCTGAATTACATTTATCATGGCTTTGTCATGGTTTAAGGCGAGCACACTCTCTTTGATATAGCCTGATTCTGGCCTCAAATCTGATATGCAGTTTGAAGGAGATCACAACAGAAGATTAATCAGCTGAAAAATCAAAGCTCTGGTTATCGGACCACCAGGCATGTCAAAAATCAACTGTCGTGCAGTTTGAGGATTGAAAAGTCTGATTTTCCTCACGGCTGCTGTCACAAACTGCAGCAAGCTTGTTTAATGTTACTGGACTACTATTTTAGATGCCGTAGTCTTGGTGTAGTATTAACCTGTGCTTTGCTGCAGAATAAACCATGTTGTTTAAACTACTCACCTCTTTCCTCTCAGGGCCAGCAGGGAGGTGCCAAAGAAGTTCAAAATATATTAACCCCAAAGAAAATATGTCCACTTTCCGATCATAAGAGCACCTGTTTTTCTGTCATAGAAAACAAGAACACAGAGTTCACATATGTAGATTTAGAAGCATCACTAGTGTTTAAAATCTCCATCGTAAACCTTTAGGGCCAATCCCATCCTCTCCATTTGAAAACCAGTATTTGATCATGAGAACCAAAGTTAATGTCCAGACCATCTAACCTGCTCAGGAGCCATGTAAGACGGGGTTCCTTTGTACACTGTTCTCTCCAGCAGGTTCTCAGCATCATCATTATTCTCAGCAGTGACCAGACCAAAGTCCCCAATCTTCACTTCTCCATCCCGTCCAAACATGATGTTGGCAGGCTAACCAAAAGAAAAAAATAAACAAGTTGCTTCATAACGGATGTTATAAAGCATGCTTTTATCTCCTTCAGCTCACCTTCAGGTCTCTGTGGATGAGCATACAGGAGTGAATGTACTCCACTCCACAGATTAGTTGAAGAGCAATTTGCAGACTTTCATCTCTTCTCTTGGAGTTTCGCAGGGATTTCTTCAAGTTCTGAGTATTTTTCTCATCTATCCACACTCTAAGTGTTCTTGTATCACACAACTCCATCTGAATATAGAGGTATTTTGCAGAGGAATTACTGGTTGACCTGGGAAATTAAGAAAAGGTCAAATTAGATATCTTTATGTCAGAATTTACAACAGGGATTTTAGTATGTGGATGAGACTTACTGGGAACCAGTGGAACTATCAGCAGTACTGTCCCACAGGTATCCCGTATCCTCCATCCAACATGTGTAGTAGCGAATAATATTGCTGTGATGGAGGTCTGATAGTGCTCCCACCTCTCGTAGAGCTTTCCTGATCCAAGGAGGACAAAAATATGACTCAGATAATGAAATTTTACATTTATTTTTTAATGCACCTGTAACACTTTTTCTTTAAAAATACCCGCAGCACTCATAAAAAAAAGAACAGTCATTAATTACTTCACTTACTCTTTGCAACGAACAATCTTTATAGCATAAAGCTTTCCTAGCAGTTTTTGTCTTGCTCTGAAAACTTGCCCAAAGGCTCCTTTGCCGAGGCGCTCTATGTTGTCAAATTCTGATGTAAACCTGTAACATTAACACAACATATAAAATGATTGTATATGAATAGACAACACTTAAATTAAAAGAAACAGACATACTAAAAATAATGTGAATATTGTAAATATTGATTTTATTTCATTTCCCCTACCTTGAGCTGAGTGACTGGGTAGATTTTTTTTCACTTGGACTATTCGGTGGACTCTTCCCATTGAAGTTGACAATGTCCTTAAAGAAATGTTTTATTTTATACGTTTTATAAGTTTACAATTTTTTTTTCAGAAAGATTAAAATGATTAAAATGTTAAACATCATTAAAATAAGCATGATTAATATACTATGAATTTACCTCTTTGTTGTTCCTGACAGCATTTTGGAAATTTGCTGCAATTCTAAGAAATAATATAACCAGTGATAACATGAGGTTACTTGAAAAGATTTGCTGATTTGGCAAACAAACTACCTTTTATTGCTCTAATATGTGCATCCTTCTCATTTTCTTCACTCATATGGTAAAATACAAGTTTATTTCCTCATATTGACAAACAACTCTACCTTAATATAAATGTCACCATGAATCTCTCATTCATGCAGAGAAACAATAACAGTGACTTTCCAAATATGGTCTGAACCACACACGGGAAGTTTTAAAAGCTTGCTTACCTTATTTTGGGCTTCACATCAGGACTTTGATCCTTTGTAGTGTACAGAAAGAAAATCTGATAAATTATATTTACGCATATGGAAAATAATCTAAAGAACACAGAGTGCAATCCAAAATTTGATTTGATACTGCGGTGTGCTGAGAACTACAGATTATAAAGTCTTATAATACTATTGTTTACTGATGTGACATGATGTGACTCCTGCCATGATCAAAGAATTATTACTGAGCCCTGAGAATTTTAAAACATTTAATAGGAAAAACAAACCTGATGCTTTGGTGTGTTCAAGTCACTTGGAGTTGACAATATGCTTTTTGATTGTGCAGCATGGGACACCCTTGGAGAAAACAATTAGACACATTAGAATATTTGCATTATTAATCTTTACCGTGTGCTGTACACCTCATTCAGGGCCTTACGGTGTGCTTGGCGGTGTGGAGAACCTGGCTAGAGCACCATCATCAGACACAGCTGACCAGGAAGCTGCCTGAAAGCACAATTACAGCTGTTATATAGTAGCGGGTTTAAGGTATCTGATTTCTCTCTAGCATGGAGTGCAGCATAGGGGAAATTATCATTAGCACAACACTGATTTGATACTAAAGGAACTATTTTCAGTTTTTTACATTAATATACCTATAAATACAATAATCTTTATATACAATAGGTTTTTCCCTATGTAGATATATGTTATTTGCAACATGAAATCATGCTACATAGAGCAGTGCTTCCCAGTACTTCCCAAACATTTCAAAACTCCAGCACACATTCATAATGGTTCTTTAATGATTTTTCATCTCAGATTCTGTTAAAAACTGATGCACTGTATGTGACTCATATTGTAAAAATATTTTGATCTTAGAAAATGGTTCTAGAAAACAAAATAATTAAGATAAATGTTTTATGGTAAAGATAACCCTTTATGTGAAAAGCAGAAAAGCCTATTGTTAAGACCCCTGAAAATGTATGCAGTGAACAATTTGCTGAACAATGCAGCAGGTGGTATGATAAAAAATGTTTTTAAAAAGACAACAGAAAATATTAGAAAATACCTTACTGTCCCAGTCTGGTTGTTTCTGAAGAGCACCCCACGCCAGCTGAGCTGCATTTTGTTTGGCTTCCTTTACATTCTTGCCCTCAGCAACAGGATATTCCTTGTTGTCAATCACTAATTTATAGAAAAATCTACAGCGAATACATAATTAGATCAATGTATTAAAATGCTTTATTACATCTATCAAGACAAGTCATGGAGCATCTGTAGTGTCAGTTCACGTTACAGAGTTTCAGAAATACTCACTGAGGACTGTGAGGTGGACCACATCTTCTGTCTAAGATGTAATCGTGAGAGCGCTTTGTTTTCTGGCAGTAGTGGTTGATGAGTTGTATGAAATTTGTCTCAGTTAAGCTTTTGCCCTCTGCCATTACACTCATGTTCTTGGACTTATTACTGTAATACAAAGATACACACTTTAAATTAAAAACATTTAGGAACCAAGCAGAACTGAAATGAAACATTATGTTGCCAGTGTTTACGCTCACCAAATGTCTGACACATTTGGCTTCAAGTCCTCCTTTTGTTGACTTGATGCATCACCGAGTTTCTCATATTCGGCCTATAAAGCAAAAAAAACAAAAAAAAATGATTCACTCACTGGTATTTTAATTAATTGAGTGAGTTTTTCTAGTAATTTAATTTAACCAAGGCAAACTAGAGTGAATTACTACTTACCCCTGTAGTTGTATTGCAATATATCTCTTGATAAGCAAGCTTTGCTGCTTCTTCCTTAGCTTCTTTCTTTGTTTTTCCAAAAGCAGCTGGGTACTCCTTATCACCAACCACAAAACTGCAGCACCTAACAATTACACAAACCATAATGAATCCATTTTAAAATAGCGTCTACACAGCTATGAATCAACAAGTGCAACACAGTGCAGATACTTACTGAGTAGCATTATCTGGTCCCAGTCTTGTTGACTCCACAGCTCTTATACTGACCCTGTTCTTGTGACCATACTCATTCAGCCAACATATATAGTTACTGATGCCTATCTGATGAACTGGGGCAGTAAAGGCTTCTGCTGCGTTTTTTGTCTGTTCAAAAACAATAAAACGTACATAAAGGAGATGTATGCCATACATTGGCCATCTATTGACACACGCATTAATCAAATATAGAGATGTGATATTTTACTGCATCGGCTGGTTCCTCCAACAAACCCATCAGGGCATTTTTAGCTGCGTTCTGTTTGGCTTCCTTCTTGTTCTTTCCCACACCATTAGGATAGACTTTGCCATTCACAATGGCTCTTACGGTAAATCTGATGAGAAATGATAAAACCTATGTTAAAAAGGCAAGATGCTAAAAAGACGTGAATCTGTAGTCATCCCCAAAGGTGAAGAAATTAACATAGTGATGGATTAATTATACTTATATGTGCCATATATAATGGTGATCCTTTTTACCAGGATATGAGAACAACTCTGTGATATGAGTATTCATATCAAAATAAGCTTTTATACGAGTTATAATTGGTGTCAATTCTTTTCACAACACAGCCCAATTAGTCCTTAAGGAATGTGTGTAATATCGCGCCATACATTGTCCTATTGATTGTTTTCCACATAGACTTGCATAGACAGGCAGAAAACAATAAATAATATCTCAATCTAATTTTTAAAATATATCATTTTAACTTGGTGTTATAATGTTATAATTGCACATGTAGGTTTTAATGTGGTGGTAGTTGATTTGTGAAAGACAAAATGAGAAATGAGATAAACATCTAGGGACCCTGAATGCAACTGAAGAATACGCACACGGCAGTATACACACACACACACACACACATCCAGTAGGCTAGTGCATTGATAATACATTTAAATGGATATATATTATAGGGGCCTGGTCTATTAAAATCTCAGCTGTCTTCAGATCCTGTTGTGCACGGCTTGTCATAAATGTCACCTAAGTGTTAACTCAACTCACGTTTTAATGTGGTCAGGGCCAACACTACCAGCGTCTTCATATTTCAGCTCCGACCTTGTCCGCTGTGCATATTCGTTTAATTTAGCTATGTAGTTTAGCGTTTCCATTATTACACTGCAGCTGGAATTTCAACTGGAATTATATAAAAACCGAGAACAAAGTGAAAGTATTAGCACAGCACATCTTTTCCGTGTCCATGTTTTCTACAGGCTGCTCCCACTTTCGACTCTATCTGTAAGTTTCGTTTTCTCGGTAAACGTCACACCACATGGTGCCTTCAAATGTCGTCGGAAATATAAAAGCAGTTACTTGAAAATGTTTTTATATACATGTTTTTACTTAGTGGAATAAAAAATGCTTATACATATATGTGTGTGTGTGTGTGTGTGTGGTTTGCTAAGACTGTGCCTAGCTGATTGACAACGCGCTTATTTTAATTGTTGCATTCAACAACTACAGCTCCCAAGAAGCATCATTATTGCAGCTAGAAGTAAGACTCATGGGAGCTGTAGTTGTTAATGTCAGGTGCATTAAAAACATTTGACACAAATTTAAATTAAGTTCAGCTACCTTAGGGAATTACAGCACTTTCAAAACTCATAATTTTATGGGTTCTAACATGGGATGTTTAGAAACTAGCAAAATGACATTCACAGTGTATTAACTGGTAC
>OMLM01020153.1:54174-93321 GCA_900302695.1 Helostoma temminkii | reverse complement strand
ACACACAATTATGAAACTTTGTATTATAAATGGGACATATTTAGAGTTATATGGCATCTCACACAGCTGCTACAGTTATAGTATAGCTATAGTTTTAGCTGCACACTTCACCTGAAATCTTCCAGAGATTTGGTCTCATTTTGTTGTTTGGCTCGTGCTTTTTGTCGATAATGTTCAAGTTCCTCTTCAGCTTTTCTCTTCTTCACCTCTTCCATTCCGATGCCACCTCTGTCTAAATCAGAAAAGTAGATTTCAAGCCACCGAGACCAGTTAGGATGCACAGCTGTTAGCAAATACACTTTTAATTTAAAAATATGTTGCTTACCAGTTTTTATATTTAGAGGAACTGGATCAACCCTTCCTGATCCTGATGATGTGACACAAATTTTTATTAATACACCAAACAGCTGCAAAATAGCTGAAAAATAAGATAACATGGTGAAGGGGAAACTTGCCCTGCTTCCCAAGGCCTTGACCAGCTTTGTAACCCATTTTCTGCAGGAGTGCAAATCCCTTGTTCTCATTGCTAATGGAGCTCTGTAAAGCTGCGTCGCGACTTTCCTTCTCCTGCTCCTTGTAGGTCTTCTGACGGTTCCGGACGTTCTTCTCCTTTTGCTCAGCCTCCCTCTTCATTGCTTCTTTCACTCGCCTCACCATGTTGACACCGGGTTTCACATCTTGTCTGACAGACAGAAAAACGGTGATAATTATTCTTAAATCTATCTCGTTCTGCAAAGGTTACTTTTTTGTCCTCTGGATATGGATTAAGTTTAATTGTTTAGGACTACAGAACCTCCGGCTTTTAATACCGACAAAAGATACTACTCACATTTTATTAAGAAATGCATCAGACATGTAGTCCTCATCTTCGTCAGACATTATGACAGCGTAAAAGAGAAAAAGAAATGCACAAAATAACGTCAACGTTTCGTGTGGCGATGGGCTAACCACTTGTATTAGCTTCTCTGATGTTTGGTTCGTTCAAAGATGCATTCCGACTAGCTACAAGCTAGTTACACAGTAGATGTGTTCCGACGCATTTGATAAGTGATTCAGAAGGAGGTGTTGGTTTGGGGTGCAGAAAGACATCTGATAAAAAGATTATGTATAACGTGACACAATATTTGTTGGTTATATTAAAACGTTATGCTTTGCAGATAATTTCCTTAGTTTCACACCGGACAAATATTAACGCGACACCGCCGATAGACTCGTCGACATTCATTCTGGGTCATCGAAACAGGTTAAATTAACATTTTGGTTTCATGTGCCGTATTTCTTTCATAAATCTGTTGTTGTAGATGTGTTTTTGAACGACTAAATGTTTTAATATGTGACAGCTAACGCTCAGTTTGGGTAAGAGCGTAGCCAGACTTGAGCTTGTTCCTCCTAGGAACTAGCTAGCTTAACGCCAGGCTAGCTCGGCTGTCAACAGCTGGAGACAGGTAGCTAAGCTAGCTGTCAACACAGAGCAGCAAAGTATTAACGTTTCTTAGCTATTAAATTTCAGTTTGCTACTTTTTATAGAGGCTAGACATGAGTTTAAAACGTTTCAAGCAGTGGCAGGTATAGCATTACGACGATTACTTTCGGGACTAGCCTATTGAAGACATTGTAAGGACGGAAAATATCAACAGATGTTTATTAGAAATGGATATATAGATACTGTTTTGATCCTGTAGAAAATTCCATATGTGTAGATGTTATATTTTACACAGTACCTCATGTGGTGCAGTATATGAAGCTATCTAGGTGTCTTATTGGATGACATGTTGGAGGAGAGACATTTACTGACGAAGCACATCGCCTAATGTAAACTTGCAGAGACGAGAGTGTACAGCGTTGTGATAAAAGGTTCTCATCATGGAGCTGGCTCACAGTCTGCTGCTCAATGAAGATGCTTTGGCCCAGATCACTGAAGCAAAGAGGCCTGTCTTCATCTTCGAATGGCTTCGCTTCTTAGATAAAGTTCTTGTTGCGGCAAATAAGGTAAATCTTCTGATTTCGCTTGTTGTTTGTCACTGTGAGTTTCCTTAAGAGAGGTCTGTTACTTTATTTGTGGACATATTTGAATTGCAGGTGGATGTGAAGGAGAAGCAGAAGAAGCTGGTGGAACAGCTAACAGGACTGATAAGCAGTGCCCCTGGACCACCAACAAGAAAACTGCTGGCCAAAAACCTTGCTACCCTCTATAGCATCGGCGACACCTTCACTGTTTTTCAGACTCTGGATAAATGCAATGACATCATTAAAAGCAAGGATGACACACCAGCATACTTGCCTACAAAACTGTAAGGTCCCACTTAAACACAGCTGTGTGTTCAGTCACTGTCTATATGCATATTTTGCACAAAATCATGCACATTTGCATTTAAATGTTGGCTGGGGAAAACAACTACCTTCAAAGGTTTTAGCAGTTAAAGCCAAACTTTAATCTAACGAGTGACATCTCATGTTTCAAAGGGGAGATTAGCATCTGAGCTTATATCTTCTCATAAACTCATAGCTTTAATCAAATCTAACAATGATTGAAACTTCATCAGTCGAGTCCTGCAGTTTTTTTTTATTTACAAATCATTAATGTTGGACCCAAAAGGGATGTAGAGTCAGGACTTATCCCTAAACCACTGTTCTGCTCCTCCCGTGTTTAGTGGTGTTTAGTGTAGATAATAATGTGGATGTAAAATGTAACTCAGTGACTTTCTATTTTATAAACATGCTTACCCTTCTTGTAGTGCTGCAGTGGCATGTGTTGGAGCTTTCTATGAGAAGATGGGCAGGATGCTGGGAAGTTCATTTCCAGACACCATTAATAACCTACTGAAGGCATTAAAGAGTGCAGAGGTATGACCTTTAAGAGAGCAAAGTTTTTCATTGTCATATAGCTGGAATTTATTAGGTCAAGCATTGAATTGGAATATATAAACAGTAATGGAAAATGTGTTAGAGATGTATTATCCAGAAACTGATCTATATTAATCTTGTTATCTTGCTTTGACTTTTTGATCTAGTCACAAGGCAGAGGGGAGATCCTCCTCAGTCTGCAGAAGGTGCTCAGTGGACTGGGTGGAGCTGCAGCTTCATGTCACAGAGATATCTACAAAAATGCACGATCTCTACTCACAGACAGGTCCATGGCTGTACGCTGTGCTGTAGCAAAGGTTAGTGACAGAAAATGTGCAATGGAGTTGTAAAGAATTTAACAAAAGTGACCATTGACTTACATTTTATGTGGTTCCCTTTATGTTGAACAAACTTAGATATGCTGACCAGATCCCCTCCATATTGTGAAATATTTCCTGTTTAGAAAACATGATATCAATTGTTACGACATTTGTTACAAGTTGTGATGTCTGTATATTTTAATAATACACTATGTATACTGTAGGATGGACTTAGTTTGGAATTTCTCTGATGATTGTATATATAAAGTCAATCATAAAAATGTAATTACCATAACATAATAATACAATATTTGTCCTCTATTGTATTTGAGGACAAAGTAGTTGTGCTGCAGTAAAACAAAACACAGGAGATGCTTCCTATTTTTGTGACTTGCAGATGTTTGTAAAAGAACTATGCTTTTCTTTTTATTTTCTTCATCAGTGCCTGTTGGAGCTGCAGAATGAGGCTGTATTCATGTGGACCACAGAGCTGGAGAACATGGCTACTTTGTGTTTTAAGGCTCTGGAAGGATCCAACTATGGCGTGCGTGTAGCAGTGGCCAGACTTCTGGGGACGGTCATGGCTACTGCCCTGATGCCCAAACAAGCAGCTGGTAGGTTAAAGAGTTTAAGTAGACATCCTACAGCCACACCACTCATCACTTTCAGAGTTAACGGTCTTAATATTTTTTATCAGTGATGCGTCAGAATGTGAAGCGAGCTACTCTGGAGGAAGTACTGGAGCTAATGGCCACAGGATTTCTACGTGGTGGATCTGGCTTCCTGAAGAGTGGAGGGGAGATGTTGAAGGGTGGAGGCTCTGTCAGCAGGGAGGTGCGGGTGGGCGTTACACAGGTGAGATGACTTCTAAAACTTTACAACCTTAGCCCACATTGTTTGATTTAATGAATTTACACTTAATGTTTCTTCATCCTCCTCAGGCCTATGTTGTGTTTGTGACTACACTTGGTGGTCAGTGGCTGGAGCGCAACTTTGCCACTTTCCTGTCACACGTTTTGGACCTAGTATCTCACCCACGGGCCACACAGACACATGTTGAGGCAGTGTATTCACGCCGCTGTGTCTCTTTCATGCTGCGTGCCACCCTGGGGGGCTTACTTGGAGAGAAAGCTCAAATTGCAGCCGGCAAAGAAATCTGCCAAGCCATCAGCAAGCAAATGAGGGCTGTGGGTAAGGAGGATGGGGGGGAAATATCTCGGTTCAGAGCATTACAGAGTAAGTACTCATCCATTATTATTACTTTTAATTCACTCTTCATTCAATTTCCATAATCTTTGCATGGTTTGTGGTTGTGCTATGTAGGGAGATATTTCTCTTTTATGTGCTGTGTATCGAATTGGCTTTGCGCTTTCCTTCTTGGTTTCTGTTCTTGCTTTTTTTGATCACCCTCACTTCTTAACCCCTCTTTAAACCACAATCAGCATCATAATGAATAATATTAACCAACATTTGCAAGCTCAGCATTTCAGTTACTCAAGCTTTTATTATTGCATACCCTTCATGGCTGTTTGCCTGTGAATTCACATTCTGCTGTTGCATTACAGTCCTCAAGGGGCAAATAACATCATCTATTTCTGTTGTCATATGGCTTACACCAGCATAAAAACTGCATGTGCCACTAAATTCCCCATACTAGGAAGAAACCATTTCCACGCACGCACAGCATTGTTTATTTATTTTTTTATTTGTTTACTTTCACACAGTTCAGTCATTTCTGCATTAGTCACCAATCGTTTTATAATTACATTTACCTAATTCAAAAAGGATGATTCTTACTCTGATTTGCTTTGCAACCTATAAACTTTGTCAAACACACATTATGTTGTCCTTACTGAGTTCTATGTGGAACTTGAAGATGATGAATGTTGGTGTCTGTCAAAAGTTGGTTTTGGACTCTTCACTATACTTGTTGCTTGTAGCTTTTCCAACAGTTAGATCTGTTAAACTTCTTGAAGTGAAATTTTGAGAAATGTTTGTGCCAAAAGAAACAGGAAAAAATTATCTTGGAACAATAATGGAAGTGGAACTCCTCCTGTATATTCCACTTTATATTATTCAATAGTATAGTATATAGTATTTCCCAAGTTATGGGGGAAAACTACCACAGTTCAAGAAGCAGCTTCAAATCTATTCCTGATGTCATTTATTTGACTTTTTCCTTAAGTGTGATCTGTCTTGACTGTTGCCTGTTCAGGGCTCTGAGGATTTTAGTGCTTGATAGATGACCATTGGATGGACCTATCAGCAACTTATTGAAATAAAAAAAAAAGTTTTTTCTTTTGTCACACTTATCCTTTAAACTAGACATAATTGCATAATTGTTTTTTCCTTTACTGGCGACCCCGCAACCCCTACAGGGACAATGTGGTTTAAAAAATTGATGGATGTTTTCCTTTTGAATCTGTCTTGTGTGTAAAATCCACAGAGCTCTGAGGTTTTGGCATATATAGCGGTGTGCTTTTCTGTATTTTGAAATAGTAGTTTTGTACTTGCAGAACTTTGCAGATTAATAATGTGTGGCAGCAGTGCATAGCCTGATGTGGCCAGTCACTTATGTGACTCACAATCCATTTATTTAATTGTTCTCCTGAGGGCCCATGTTTTTGAGAAAATATCAGTCTGAGATGCTATAGGTTGTTGGCCACCTTAACCATCAAGGCTGCACACATCCTGAATAATGAATTGTGTGACATAAAATATGTGAGAAGTTTAGTAAAACATAGAAAACTCCTGAAGCTTTTCAATAACTTTAAACACTTTGTGCTGAGGGTTTTGATCGTGTTCAGTTTGAAACATTTTTTTTTTTATTTTTACACTGACACGCTCTTCTTGTTTGTTTCTGTTTTTCTGCTATGTTTTTCCAGAGGCAGTTGTGAATGACATCACTGGAGAGAACAAGGCAGGGGCAGCTGATGTCTCTGCCAGTCAGCATGTTATGGTGTGCGCACTGAAAGAGCTAGGCAGTCTAGTTCAGAGCTTGAGTGCCACAGCTTCCCCACTCATCCAGGAACCTTCTATAGGTGGGACACAAAATATTGAATGACATTTGATACATCTGTTTTATCACTCTTAAGTTTCCGTAAAAACACAAGTTCTGTTAATGACAAAAATGGAACTGGAAAAGTCAAGTTCTGTACTTACTATCAGAAGGAATGCATTTAGACTGAATTAATTCACAAATATTATACCATATTTCATGTTTGTTTCACCAGGACTTCTTGAAACTGTGACATCAGTGCTGTTGCACCCAAGCATGGCAGCTCGTTTGGCAGCTGCATGGTGCCTGCGTTGTGTTGCCGTGGCGCTGCCCTATCAGTTGACCCCACTTCTTGACCGCTGTGCAGAGAGAATCAACAACCTGAAGAGTTCACCTGAGGCTGTGAGCGGCTACAGCTTTGCTATGGCCGCTCTTTTAGGAGGTGTACACCAATGTCCACTGGGTATCCCTCACTCTAAGGGCAAGGTGTGTGGCCCTTAATTACATGCAGATCATTACTTCCTTTTTAAGTGCCTCTTGTTTATTTCTGTCAGTCTTCACCCTCATTGATCTACAGTACCAGCCCCATTCTTTTTCATGTATGCATTACTATTTTATAGCATTAGATTGAATGATCTGTTTTTAATGGAATATCTATGTTGGGGTACAGAGGTCAGTTAGCATTTTATTAGTTTGTGTTCGGAAGGCATGTTGTATTTTGCTAGGGCACGTTTATGAGTTTAAAAAGCTAACTGATCATTAGAAGACATGTTGCATTGATGTTAATTATGCAGTTTTGCAGCTGAAAACGTGTATGATAGGATAGGACAGGACATTTCCAAGTGACCTCAAACATTTGAATGATAGCGTAGTTTTAAAGATTGAACTGTGTTCTTTTCTTGTAGTTGGTCGTAAGTATAGCTGAAGACCTCCTACGGACAGCTGCTCAGAATAGTCGACTATCCCTGCAGCGCACACAGGCTGGATGGCTGCTGCTGGGGGCCCTCATGACTCTGGGTGAGTCTCCTAAACATTTCATATTCCTTTCAATTGGTCAGCAAGCTCTTGGAAACATTGCCACCATATTGTGTTTGCATGTGTTGCCAGGTTCCTCCCTGGTGCGATATCACCTCCCCAAGATGCTGCTCCTGTGGAGAAATGTGTTTCCTCGTTCTCAGAAAGAGTTGGAGGCAGAAAAGGCAAGAGGAGACTCCTTCACCTGGCAGGTCACCCTTGAGGGCCGTGCTGGAGCCCTGTGTGGTAAATAACACCTTCCTGTTTGCCTTCATGCTCTGTAAATCCAGAAGAGCTATTTATAACTAACACTCCTGTTCCTATCCTCTTTAGCCATGCGTAGTTTTGTGGCCCACTGTCCTGAGCTCCTCACAGAAGATGTGATCCGTAGACTGATGACTCCCATTGAATGTGCTATGACCATGATGTCTCAGTGAGTGTAATTCTCTAAAGTATAACTGTCTGATCAAGATACAAAACAGATTTGTATTTTGCTTTTATTGCAGGATTTCAGTTTGATTAAATATCTAATTATTATTGTGTTTTCAACTGTCAGGGTGCCTGCCATCATTAAGGTCCACGGTGCTCACCTGAAAGCAAGTGCAGCAATGGTGAGGCTCAGGCTGTATGACATCCTGGCTCTGTTGCCTCCCAAAACTTATGAAGGTAAAACACACTTAAGTATTATTTTCACAACAGTTAAGCACATACAGAATGTGTTTTGAACCTTGTAATAATCTTGTGTAGGCAGTTTCAACGCCCTCCTGAGGGAGCTGGTGGCTGAGTTCACTTTGACTGACAACTCAGCCAACACCACCACCTCTTTGCTGCGCTCTCTCTGTCACTATGATGACAGTGTACTCATGGGTTCCTGGCTGCAGGAGACTGACCACAAGTCCATAGAGGATCAGGTTAGTTAAAATAAATAGAAGCTGATGCGTAGTTCTTTGGACAGAAATCCTAATTCTTGGGTGCAGTGCGATGTTTGACCTGCGCTGTTGGTGTTAAAATTACTGTATCAACAGCTGCAGCCCAACAGTGCATCTGGCAGTGGAGCGCTGGAGCATGATCCCTCCTCCATCTACCTGCGTGTCCCTGTAGGCGAGGCCATTCCAGGTCCTCTTCCTTTGGGAGTGTCAGTTATTGATGCTTCAGTAGCTCTATTTGGTGTGGTTTTCCCTCATGTGTCCTTCAAACACAGGTGAGGAGTTTAGATTAGTTGGAAATTTTGTTAAATGGTTCTGAAATTTACAGTATGTCAATGTTTACCATGATTTTATCTTATTGTGTTCTCTTGCTGGTTTTTATACGTTTACATTCACATTTCCATTATGATTCTTTCTGACATGCTTGTAATGAATTGTACCCAGCTTACATAAGTGCATATAATTCAGGCTGCAGATGCTAGACCACTTTGCAGAATGTATAAAGCAAGCTAAAGGTGTTCGACAGCAGGCAGTCCAACTGAACATCTTTACTGCAGTGCTTAGTGCTCTTAAGGTAAGAAAATCCTCTTACAGAGGACTGATATCTAATTTTATCAACATAATAGATGTCATATAGAATGAGAAATAACGTATTAATTCCCTTCTCTCTGATTAAAGGGCCTAGCAGAGAACAAGAGCACTCTGGGTCCTGAGGAGGTACGTAAGTCAGCCCTGGCCCTAGTGATGGGAGCACTGGACAATCCCAACCCCATCCTGCGTTGTGCTGCTGGAGAGGCCCTGGGTAGGATGGCTCAGGTAGTGGGAGAGGCTACTTTCATTGCCAGAATGGCACAAACCAGCTTTGATAAGTAAGTATTTTATTTTCCTGTTTGTTCTTTTCTTTTCTGTTCTCTGTTTATTCTGTTATTTTGCCTGTTAAGATCAAGGGGTCATGATCAACAGAGCATCATAACACTCAGTTACAGACAAAAATGTTTTAACATTTCACTTAAAATCTAAGATGTGTCCAGTTTTATCCTTGGCTTTAATCAAGTGATGCATATCCCTCCTCCTTGATTTCCAGACTTAAGTCAGCTCGTGATGTAGTTTCAAGGACAGGCCATTCACTGGCCCTCGGCTGTCTGCATCGATATGTTGGAGGAATTGGCTCCGGTCAGCACTTAAAGACCAGTGTCAGCATCCTACTGGCTTTGGCCCAGGATGGATCCTCTCATGAGGTCCAGGTACAGTGAATTAATCAGCAGGAACATACTTTACATTATACTGTAATTAATTCAGTTGAATAAAAGTAGAAGATTTTAAGTCATTTGAATGTAAATTTTTTTTTTCTAGTTTTAACTTTGAAGTACATATGATTATGATGTTGTCTTTAATTTCTAAACATCGTTTAAATAAAAAAACTTTGAGGTTTATTTTTATGTTTTGTATTTTTCAAACACTAATTTACATATTGTCTATGGGTTTTTGTCAGACATGGGCTTTGCACTCTCTGGCTCTGATTGTGGACTCCAGTGGTCCTATGTACAGAGGCTATGTGGAGCCTACGCTATCCCTGGTGCTCACCCTGCTCCTCACTGTACCCCCATCTCACACAGAAGTGCACCAGTGTTTGGGCCGCTGTCTGGGAGCTCTCATCACCACTGTGGGACCAGAATTACAGGGTAACGGTGGCAGAAACAAAATCACAACAAAAACACCTTATACTATGGTTCATGCTCTCAGTCAACACATTTCTTTAAAAGCCATAAAGTACACCCCTTTTTGGTCAGCAGGTGGCAGTGTAAACAGTTTTAATTCTCGCAGGATTACTGATACCTCGTCATTTAACTAATTTAACTAATACTTTTCTGTCTGTTCTCTTTCTGTTTCTCTCTATTTCTAACCTGTGTCATTGGGTTTGCCAGGAAATGGAGCCACTATCTCCACTATTCGCTCATCTTGCCTGGTCGGCTGTGCCATAATGCAGGACCACTCTGACTCTCTTGTGCAGGCAGCTGCCATCTCATGCCTGCAGCAGCTACACATGTTTGCTCCACGTCATGTCAACCTGTCCAGCTTAGTGCCCTGTCTCTGTGTAAGGCGTATTGAGTTGCAGACTACACATACAATAGTTGTACATCGTCTTTATTTTAGTCATAATTTTGTACTGTATGATGGGATTTCTGCAGGTGCACCTATGCAGCTCTCACCTGTTGCTGCGACGTGCTGCTGTGGCCTGCCTGAGACAGCTTGCTCAGAGAGAGGCTGCAGAGGTCTGTGAGTATGCCATGAGCCTTGCAAAGAGAGCTGGAGACAACAAAGACAGCACTGCAATCAGTGAGTACAGACCCTACAGAAGCAGTCTGTTTTGTTAATATGCCTCACTGAGACACTGTTACACTTAATGATGTTGATTTTTGTCCCCGGTTCAGATCTGAACATCACAGAGACTGGACTGGAGGGTGTCTTGTTTGGCATGTTGGATCGGGAGACAGATAGAAAGCTGTGTTCAGATATCCATGACACACTGGGTCACATGCTGTCCTCTCTTGCTGTGGAAAAGCTTTCTCATTGGCTGAAACTCTGCAAGGATGTCCTGGCAGCAACTACAGGTAGATCCTCAAAACACAGATATGGCGTATTCTCATAATCTGCCTCAAAGGAAATAGAAACTGTAATGAAAGGAAAGTAAGTTCTATACAGCACTGGAAAGATAAATTAATTTCTACAGTCTTAAAGTCTTGTAAATTGTAAATTGCCAATGTAAAGTGAGCTTTACATTGGCAAATGATGATGTAGGTTAGAAACGTTAACTGTATGACGTTCTCAGACAACGAGGTCAGTATTTGAAACAGTGGACTGAGTCTTGTCTCGATATAATTTCTGTATCTATCTCCTCATTCAGATGTAGGGGGAGCTGTTGTATTTGAGGTGGAAAAGGACGAGGAAGATTCAGAGAAGAAAGACGAGATGGACGATGACACCATGTTCACAGGCCTGGGTGACGATGACAAGTCCAAGCCCTCTGTGGCTCCGCGCTGGGTGACACGGGTATTCGCTGCTGACTGTTTGTGCCGCATCATCCTGCTCTGTGAGAATGCAGACAAAGCACATTTTGACCTGGCAACTGCCCGCTCCGCACAGGCCAAGAACCCCAAAGGTACCATTCACCATGCTGCCAGTGGAGAGCAGCTCAGAGTTCACTTAAAGATTTGGGATTAATATATCACACGTCATTTTTTCTCAGACTAATTTAAACTGTAAGCTAATGTTGGGTTGAGTTTATATGTCTTTTTGCAACCTTCTGGCAGATTGTTCATGTTTTTTTTCACTATGACAGAGGAACCAGTAAATACTGTAAATAAGTTCCTCTGAAATATGAAAGCATTCAACAGGCTAGACAGTAATTTCACATGTAGTGATTTTTGCAGCTCTGGAAGCAGGCTAGCTAAATTTAGTGGCTGGGATTGAGTGGATGGTTGGTCTGCATGTCAGTGTGTCCAACTAATCTCCTCAAAGGAGCACTTCCGCTAAAACTCAATTAAAGCTCATTCTCAAGGTCAATAGTTCTTTTGAGTCCCTGAAAGCACACACTTCACTTTCAATTCAATTTCACCAAGATGAAGGTATTAATAAACAAGTAAGACCTCAGAGGATGCAATAATTATACCTTCTTGCTGGGATGCAACCCACCATCAAAAGATTATTACAACAGTAACTGGGAAATGTTGAAATTTATATCAATCTGTTATAAATTTATTTACTACAGTTGATCTCTGAAGTCACATTCCTCTTTCTACCTGTCTCTCCAGGAGATCTGCTGGTGCTCCACTTGTCTGACCTCATCCGGATGGCCTTCATGGCGGCCACAGACCATAGCAACCAATTGAGGATGGCTGGCCTGCAGGCCCTGGAGGATATCATTAAAAAGTTTGCATCTGTACCAGAGCCTGAGTTCCCAGGGCACGTTATCCTGGAACAATACCAGGCCAATGTGAGTAAAAAAAACATTATGCAAAATTCCACAATCGATAGTAACACAGTAAATGTAAAAGCAAATTTAAAAGTTAACCTGGTGCCTATTATATATGCATTTAGGTAGGAGCTGCCCTCAGACCTGCATTTTCACCTGATACACCATCTGACATAACAGCCAAGGCATGCCAGGTACAGTAAGACATTTCCTTTTCTCTTGTGATGTTTATTCAAAGACGCTGACAACCATGTTTGATGTTCGTGCTATAGAAATGCAGAGATACTGTTACTATGCACAAATAGTGCTAATAGAATAATAGAATTCAGTAGAATAGAACTCTAACATCTATTACACTGAACAGATTTTATATATATTCTAGGGATGCAGCGATCAATCTGCTTGAGATCAAAATGGAATAATTTTAAGTTTGACTGGCCATAATCCGTGATCAGTCTGAGAAATCTAATTGTGTGTCGTTCATATTTAATGATGATTCACGTCGCACAGCAGAGATCAGTGAAAGTGAGAATTTCCGCTCCTCCCTCATGGAGTTGTTCACCTGCTTTGCCCTCCTTTCTTTCTAAGGGCTAAAATCTAAACATGTTAGTCTTACTTATTAATAACTATTCTTTGTTCTCACATCGTTTTAATGGCATGTATGTTCACTATTTAGCCCTGAACAATCTTTTATGTGCTGCAGGTTTTGGATTTTTCTTCTCTGATAGTTTAAAGGCCACAGGTGCTATACTAAAATTATTTATACCACTTATTACCATGACACAGGTGTGTAGTACATGGATCGGTAGTGGCGTAGTCAGTGACCTCAATGACCTGCGGCGAGTCCACAACCTGCTCGTGTCATCACTGGACAAGGTGCAGGCCGGGAAGGGCTCATCTAGTCAACTGTACAGTGAGAGTGCCACTACGATGGAGAAACTGGCTGTGCTGAAGGCTTGGGCTGAGGTGAGACCAAAGAACTGATGAGAGCAGTGTTCCACATTTGTTATACTGCAAATGATGCACATAGTCTTTATGAGTGTCTGCACTGGCTTTCTTGCACAGGTGTATGTGGTGGCGATGAAAATTAAAAAAGAGGCAGAGTCTAAGCCTGCTAAGCCAGTCAGAAGCGTAGATGACGATGAAGATGAGGAGGATCTGGGCACTGATGTGCTTCCACCCGACAGTCTCATTACCTTGGTGCAGCCAGAGCTCCCCTCTCTTAGCCGCCTTTGGCTGGCCATGCTGCGGGACTATGCTCTGCTCACACTGCCCGCTGAGTTTTCCAGTCAGCTGCCTCCTGATGGTACAAGACACAATTTGTTGACCAAACACTAAATATAAACTCAAAATGACTTCAAACGGTGCATTTTCTAATGTAATTGGAGAGTTAGTTGATTGAAAATATTTTCCTTTAACTGTGTGTCTGTGTTTAGGTGGAGCATTTTATACTCCAGAGACTATAGACACAGCAAGGCTCCACTACCGCAGCTCGTGGGCCCCTGTGCTGCATGCTGTGGCCCTATGGCTGAGCAGCACCGGGTTTGGAGCAGGTGGAGAAAGAGAAGAGATCCCTTCAGCTCCCTCAAAGGCTCCTGCCGTCCCTCAAGGAGCCTCCATCACAAAGACCCTTGAGGAGTCGGTCAACGACAGGATGCATCTGATGTTGGGTAAAGAGACTCAGAGCTGTCATCTGTGGTGTAGAGCATTTACAGTATTTTGCTGTGCTGAGGAGGAGCTCCTAATACACAGCAGTTAGGCTTAAAAAAGCAAAGACAGCATGCTTTTTGTTTACAGTGAAAGTGTTAGTGAATGAGAAAAATGAAAAGAGCAAGGACTTAATGTGAGTGCATTTTTGTGTTCTGTCATCGCTCAGGTGTCAGTATCGAGTTCCTTTGCTTCCCCCGGCCTGAGGAGCCCATTGAACATGTGATGTCCTGTCTGTGGGCTCTGAGCACTCTGCTCGAATCTCCTTGTGCCAAGACCCATATTGCAGAGGACCAGGTAAAGACATGCCAGACTGCAGAAAGGAGGGTGGTGAATGATTTGTGCCACTATTTGAAAGTCTTATTTTTATGATTTTAAAATGTAAATAAAATATAAAAATACTATGCTGAAATTAGGGAAGGAGAGTGTCTATTTGTTTACGAGGAATACGGTACCTTCACAGAGTAAAAAAAGATACAGTTGATCACACATGGCCTCTATTATTTACAACTTGCAGTAGTTATCGGTGCAGTTCAAGTGATGCTTTACCAATGATTTACCAATGACACCACCATAGTGCAAATATCACATGACAGGGTTATGACAGGGTCATGTGATATTTACTGTTTTTATGAGGTGACTAAGTTCTCTCTCTCGCTTACTGACACAATTGACTGACCCACAATAGACAGCAGGATTGTCAAGGTTCAAAGCATACAGAGTTAGCAAAAGGGAATGGTGTATTTCTCCTTGAAGTACTGTGTACTGTGTAGTGTCTAGAAGTTAAGTACTTCAGAGAATCCAGCTTCTGAACTGGGACACAGCATGTGTCTCTGCTTCATTTATTGTGTCACAGTGTTGTCACAGACTAAAACTACATAATGTGTGTGAAGGATTAAGTGGAAAAATCATATGCTTTTAGATATATTTTTTACATATCGATACATTTATTCTGTTGTTTCATATTCTGTTGTTTGAATTGGAATGTTTAACACAAGCAGTCAAGTTATTTAAAGATGTTCTTACTGAACTTGAAACTTAATTTTGAGAAATGTCTGTTTGCCTCACTTCCATGTCTCTGTACAGACGGCTGCTTGCTGGAACTGTTCCCAGTGAGCCAGAGCAAATGTTGTGTCAGACATTACACTGCAGATGTTAAATAGATTCTGTCTTTGAATATCAATATTTACATCCCTAATATTGCACCTTGGTGTTACTGGAACTTGTTTTTTTTTCTTTAGCTGTTGGCAGTGGAGCTCCTTAACGTGCTCCACAGGCTGCTGTTGACCCGGGATCCTCCTGCAGTACAGCTTCAGGTCACTGCCGTCGTACAGGAGACCATCAGGGCTGCACAGGACCACTTGCAGCGACAGAGGACCAGGAACAGGAAAGGTTAGCAGCCTACAATAACTAAAGACTCAGCCTTATTGACATTACATTACACTGATTCTGAAAACACAAGATCGCATTGCTACTATGATAAAACTGCTATGTGACTGTCTGAATGATATAGGTCATTGTATTATTTTGCTTAGGCAAAGACGAAGAAGGCGAGAAAGACTCTCAGCCCTGCCTAGGAGAAGGAGGAGACACAGGGGAGCTCGTCCCTGGCAAGTCATTGGTGTTTGCAGCCATGGAGCTGCTTGTGTTCATCCTGGTCCGCCACTTACCACAGCTTAATACACGTGTGAAAGAGTCACCGAGTCATATTGCACTCAGGCCGCAACGACTACCAGAAGAAAGTGCACGGCTCGTGGCTAATGCAGTTTCCATCCTGGCAGAGCTGCCCTCTCTCTGCTCTCCAGCTGGTAAGGCCTGAGGCAAACTGCAACAGATTCACCCCATGTAAAATATGCAACAAAGACACATACATAAGAATAACCCATTTTCATCTTATCTGTACAATCACAGTGCATAATGATTTTGTCCCAATTTTTATAATTTTCATAATTTTAGAACAATTTGCCTTCCTATTCTGCAGCGTTGTTATTTGCATATAACTATGTGTAGCATAACAGTTTTACTCTTAAACTCACTAACAAGCCAGATTCTATCATGATTTCTTTGTGTTCCAGTAAGAGTTTGCCTCTCAGTAAATCTCCCCTGAAAACTTAATGGTTACAAACATGTGTGACATTAAGATAAGCACAAATAATATTAGTATAGCAATGTTGTATTTACTGTGAAATGATAGCCCACTGCTCACAGTTGCTCTTCTCCTTTATAGGAAGCATGACCATCCTACCTACTGTGCTATTCCTAATTACCGGGGTGCTGAGGGAAACTGCAGTTAAGACTTCTGACAACTCGGTGCCCGTGCCTGTGTCAGCTGCCCTGCAGGGCATCAAGACTATCATCACCTCCCCTCTGGTCCGGGTTGAGAGCACACACACGCAGTGGACTGGGCTTGTGAGGAGCAGCCTGGCATCTGTGCTGGAGTACTCACAGCCAGGTAAGCAAATGCTCTTGAACATCTGAGTGTGCCCTGGCCTTTCCATGGCCAAGATGAAGAAGAAAACATACAACATCATTATTCATTACTATGTATGTTTGCATGTATTTGTGCAGATGAGTCCAGACCTGATGTGGATCAGGTCAGTTTGTTGACAGCAATCACACTGTTCCTGCTGTCAGCCAGCAATGAACTTGTTGGAGTGACGGCCCTGCAGAAAGGCTGCATGGATCGCTTCCGAAATGCCCTCAACTCCAGTGATCCATGGGTAAGCAGCAAAGCAAACAAATGAAAATGAGGGAGAATCTCATCCTGGACAGAAACTTTGAACAAAATGTTTATTGGGCTGTCTATATGTTTGTGAGTGATTTTATTCTTTTTGCCACAGGTTCAGGCCCGGTGTTATCAGCTGCTGTTGTCAGTGTTTCAGCACTCTAGCCGCACCCTGTCTACCCCATACATCCATGCTCTGGCTCCACTGATGGTGGAGAAGCTGAAGGCAGTAGAGCGCAGTCGGCCAGGGACTGCTGCTGAGTTGCAGGCCGTGCAGGAAGGCATCAGGGTCCTAGAAAATCTGGTCGGCATGGGTGAAGAGCAGAACCGTAAGTATGCCTCTGCCTAATGGATCACTAATGTACTGTGACTGTTCCATTAAAGCATTCACCTCCATTAAAGTATAGAAAGTATACAGCTCAGTGCCATTTGATATGTGCGGTCAAAGATCAAAGCAATAAATGCTAAATACAGAATGCCTGCACTGGTTTATTGTCTGTTTTGCTTTCAACGTGATACATTATCATATATTATTTATTATTTAGTCAAATATTAAATATATTTTGTATTTTTCTTCACCAGTTAACTTGTTCGTGCTACTTCTTGTTTTCAAATGTTACACAATACTTACACATGATGCTCTATACAAAAGTTTGTTTTGTATAGTGTTTCATTAAAGGGTTACAGCAGGTGGTGCTACAGTATATATCACATATAGGCAGTATTAGTTATTTTTTTATTTACATTATTATTACCATTACAAATGAATCTGCAGATTATTTTCTTTTTGTTTTTATTGATTAGTCATTTGACATATAAAATGACATAAAACATATCCATCACAGTACAATGTGACCGTGAGTGGTGTCACCTTCAGAAGCATAAGACCAGGAAGGCATCACTGGAAAAAATAACCACAAAATGTTTTGATACTTTTGCTTGAAAAATCAATTAAACGTGATGGTGAGAGTAGTTAACAATTGATTCTATGCTCACCTAATCAGTCACATTTCATATCTACTTGTACTTACTATTCAGTGTGTAATTCATTATTAAGCTGTGTTGCGCTTTGAGGTCTGAGTTTCTATTCAGTTGAGCCTTTTGTGGCCTCTGATTCCCTTTTAGTGCAATTACTTTGTTATTCCTTTTCTACTCTAATTAGTTTTGCTTTTATCTTTCTTTCAAATTTCTAACTGTTTTTGTGTTTAATAGGAGTGCAGTTGCTCGCGCTTCTTGTGCCAACTCTGGTCTCCTATCTTTTGGATGAAAACGCCATCTCCTCTGCTCCCCAAGTCTCCAAGGGTCTGCATGATTTTGCCCTTCAGAACTTAATGCGGATTGGCCCCCTCTATCCAGCTGCCTTCAAGATAGTAATTGGTGCAGCACCTGAGCTTAAAACCCGTCTGGAATCTGCTGTACGGGCCAATCAGGCCAGTAGCAAAGCCAAAGCTGCAGCCAGGCAAGCTCAGCCAACTGTGCAAACTGCTCCAACCATCAAACTCAAGACAAGCTTCTTCTGAGCACTCCAGAAATGCACTGCACACTCTCATAGCCTAATTTGTCCTTTTTGTGTGACTTTTCTGTCAACGAGTACCACATGTCATGTTTCTTAAATGTATTTATTTATTATACATTTAAACTTAGTTTTTGATGACTTGAAATTCGTCACATTAAGAATGTTCACTTTAAAATCTGTAGGAAATGTTGATTGTCTGAATGTATCGTTTCAGGAGTTCATGCACATTTATAAAGGGACTCTATTTACATTTTTTCTGTAGTTTTCTTTCCCTGACTGTATCCTGTTTGTCTGTTTACCATCTTCATTTTCAAAAAGACCCTTTCTTTTACAGTGCCATTTTTCTCTGTGATGTTGCATCACCATGAGCATGGCAGTTATTTTATTATTTAATGGAGCTATTTACTATATGTTACAACTGCAGTGGTTCAGTGTATGCAGTACTCTCTGCTGATTGTTATTGATGGGTGTTGTTTTTGTTTAGTTTTTTTAGTTGTAAACATTCCTACTGTATTTTCTGTTGACCTAGGCAGAAATTGTAATTTTCCCACAAGCAGTCGAATGGTCTCCCATTGAATGAAGAATTCATGAAGAATACATTATTTAATGTAGTGTGTTGCATATCACAGATTGATTTTCTTGATGGAGATCCATTGTAATAGTACACATGCTACATGAATAGATGAGCGTCAGCTGCTATCAAAAATTGAGTTGCTGAAATAACCCTATGCTACATTCCACTTTTAGTTTCTTTTTAATGTGAATAAAGTTGCTTTCACCTCATTGTGGTGTTGCCTGTGTTTGATGGCATATTTTAGCCAGTTTTGGGAAGAAAAAGCAACGGAGCATATCTAATACAAAGTCAAATTGATGATTCCTTTATGGTTAAAAACATATAAAGTAGTAATAATAACAATATTTATAACAAATATTGCATATACAAATTGATAGAATTGACATAATGTGCTCCTCCGGGAAGTCTGGGTAAGTGAATCAAGCGGCCCAACAAATACGGAGTGGGCGTGGCTGTGGTCACTGACGTCATCCAGTGACAGCTAGCTGTCAGAAAGTGAGTTCATTCCCCCGAGCCAAGGAGACGGAGCGCCGTCGACAGGTTTATGCCCTTCCGTTGGTAACTAGCACCCAGAATCAGCGAGACAACGGACAGAGGTTTCCACCGAGCCCGGCCATGGACGAACAGGCGGGGCCCGGCGTGTTCTTCAACAACAATAACAACTCTGTTTTACCCGGCGGTGGAAAAGGACCGCTGCCTGATGGCGACGCTGGGGAGGCGGCTAGGGCGCAGTACAGTATCCCGGGGATCTTGCACTTCCTGCAGCACGAATGGGCCCGCTTCGAAGTAGAGAGAGCACAATGGGAGGTAGAGCGGGCCGAACTACAGGTGAAAACCACTAAAATCTTATCTATACACGACCATATTTTAGTTGCACTGCCGGGGCATAGCGATGTTCCTTTCTAGTAATTCGCGTTAGTTTGTGTGTTTGATTGTTCTGGTTACTAGGCTAGCTTGTTAGCCTAGCTCAGGAGCTAAAGAAGCTGCAGCGCCCCCCTGAACCGACGGCACGACGACTGTTTGCGAGCTTTTTGCTGTCACTGAAGCCTCTGAAGTTGATGGCTGCCTTTAGAAGTTGACACTCTTTAGACTATGTTTTTTCCAAAAACAGCTAATTCAGACGCTCAGCTAAATAGTTACTAACAAAGCAGCTAACGTGTAGAAACACAGAATGCTAACTGGCTCCTTATACCTAAATATAAACTTACTCCGCTTTGATTTTATTACATTTTAACTCTAAACACCATAAAGGCATCACACAGGAAAGGCAACAGTAGTTTTCAATAGTGTTGTGATCTGTTGAGAGCTGTCAGACCGCATACACCACAAGTGTATAGGCTCTGTATGTCTTGTTTATGAGTCTTGTCATGCAGTAAGCTAGCTGCCATGTCACTGCCACTCCTGAGGAGAAAATCTGGAAATATGTCCATTATGTCTTTGGCAAAGGTCACAGTGCTTTTAAATAGTCTTATTTATTGGTCCGCTTTGTTGATCGTATACGTGACCATTATTTAATGGTCAGAGTACATATATATTAAGCTATGCGTGAAGGAAGGAGTTTTTCTGCTGTAAACCACAATTTTCCAAAGGCAAACCTGACAAAAACTGGGAACCTTAACTAGGAGTTAATGTACTATAAATACCAAGATTCACTCTGAACTGATTGTTTTGTTGTGGTTTCCATCCTAACTAGATATTTTAACTCTCATCAAGTTTTTTTTTTTTAAATCTCTGTTCTTCTTCTGGCTTTGCTAATGTTTTTCTGTATGGGAAGACAAAGTGCTGTACTCATCTTACCATATATTTACATTTGTTAACGCTTGTTGACTTTTTTTTTGCTTACATGTATTGTAATGTAATGGATTTGAAGTCCTATAGACATATAGTCCTTGGAGCCTAATTTGCTCAGTTGTTATCTCCAGCATAAAATATCACTCATAGACATCCCTATAGTTTGCTTCGGTTTAACTTGAGTTTCCGTACCTGTTGTTTGTGGTAACAAATATTCTATCTTTCCAATATTTCCAGCCACTTGTGGATCCGTAATACTGTAGTTCTTAGACAAGGATTAGACTTTTGAGGTTTGACAGCAGGCAGCTCTATCAACAGACTAGCCTCCGCTAACAAAGAGAGCAGAGGAAGACCCTGTATTGTTTCTAGGCTGGTGACGTACTTCATGTCCGCTAGTAGGGTTTTGACTCATCAGCCTCACATAGTGTTCTCAGTCTGGCCTGTGTATTAAGCTTCCTGTCTGCTGTCATGAAGCAAGCTTATCAGCAAAGCAGCAGAAACTGCGGCAAAGCATAGTGATGTTGCTAAATGGCTTATTGGGTGGTTTGCTTGTGGCGGCAAAATGGTGCGCGCTCAATTTAAGTTCTTGTTATTGTTGCACCTAATCCTAAGCGTGAGGCTGCTAAGTGTTTTGTACATGTTTTGCAGTAGACTTTAAATCTTCTGACTACACAATTGTACATCTGCTGCAGTGCTGCACTACACTGAAGCAGTAACATTGAATCAAGGATTGAAAATCTTTGAAAATCCACATGAGATGTTCACTTAACCTTTAGTGAAGGAAACACTGTGCCAGAGATGAGATAGAAAGTCATTTAAATTAATAAAAATAATTATGAAAAACAAAAACCTCTAGTTAACAGACACTTAATGGCAGATACCTCGCAGAATGAACAGTGTATTCTCTAGATCTACTTATTATTGCTCATTATGTTCATCACTATGTCCACATACATGTGTTTGAATCACTGCACTGAATCAAAACTGACTAATTTTTGTGGCATGTTTTTTGAAAGCTACATACGTGGTCTAAGGTAAAAAAAAAACTAAAACTAAAAAGCTCACAAAACAATTTCACAATTCATTGAATATTCTCCACCCAGTATGGTTTTTCTTTTTGTTGTACGCACATTAAATGTGAGACAGTTGAAGTTGTGTCATATGTGGTTGTTTTGGAGAAAGGCGAAGCCCAGGGCTTGTACAGTAAGAATGCTGCTCAGCCACCCAGTTAGGTAATGCTCAGAGCCACTCCCATCTAGTGAAATAGTGCAAAAACTCCACTGTGCATGACATGCCATTTCTGTGTTGTGCATAGGCTACTGTCATTCATGATTAGACTTTATTTTATTGCCTATTGATTGATTTTATGAAGCTGTTCTGCTTAGCTAGTGATAGTTTAGAGTTCTAGTAGCTAGAGCTGCAACTTTTCGATCTATATTTGAGTCTGTAAAATGTCACGAACTGGTGAATAATTACAGCTGTATCTTCAAATGTCTGTCTTACTGTGAAATAAAACAAAAGCAGCAAAAAATCACATTCTAAAACCAAAGAACTTTTTTCTATAGTTATATAGAAGCTATAGTATAGCTGTACTATTTTATTTCCCTTATTTCAGCTTTAACTGATAATCAAAATAGTTGATTTCCCACTAAACGCTTGAACAGTTATTTGACTAATAGTTGTTATAATAGTGGTTCTGAAACTGGATAATGCTTTTGCAGAATACACAACATACTGCCATTTAACAACATAACATAATTTAAGGCATTGTTTTGTTTGACAGTGTGGTAATTTTATATAATCATGTAGCAGTTATCGTTGGCATAACACTCCACAGTGGAAGATTATTCTAAAGTGCGTTATTCTGACCCTACTCTATGTGAAATATTAATTTAGCACAGGTCTGTTCCAGGGCTGGTGACTGAAGTTGAATCACGTTGCAGCCTGTACAGGCCAGGCAGAGCTCCAGTGTGCGTGGCCAACCCTTCAGTTATGGGGAAATCCCTGCTCCATAGGGTGTCTCCTTTCTAGGAGTATCAGTCAGCAACCATAATGTGACACCCTGAGAAGGTTGAAGGTGATTTGGGGTGTAAGGTGGCTCTGTGTGAGTGAAGACTGGCATGTGGACTCACTTCACCGAATAGAAGAATCTCATATATTTATAAGGGAAGGCTTTTAACATCAGCAAGATTATCACGTGGCCCATTTTATTCGATTACTTCTCTCCATATTGGAGACAACTGCAGCTAGCTGGAGCAGCCTAAAATTGGCCCGCCTCAGTTAGATTGCTTGTTATTGTCATCTCATGTTAGCTTTTACTAATGGTAAAACAAGAGACATATTTACCTTAATGGTGAAGCTGCAACATGCACAAACATATGTGTGCACATATCGTGGCATTGAGAAACAGGAGTCTCTGCCTTTTCTCAGTCCATACTACTTATGTGCACCCCCAAGCTGCAGTTATTTTTGCCCTCTCAGTGTGCGCCTTAGAGCGGCAAAGTAAAAAAAAAAAAAATAAGGATACATGCTTGTTTTGCACTCCACAAATGTAAAAAAAAAAAAAAAAACATGCACAGAAAGTAATGCTACACAACAACTCTCACATGACCACGATGATACACCACAAAGAATAAACCTCATCCTCAGTTACTGGTTCAACATATATAATACTCAACAGAAGTACCACAGCGACTGTCGCTCACATTAAATGTTCACTGTGTACAGATGATAGTAAGTAGTTGAAAAGGTTAGTGTTTTTCCTGTGAGAGAGCCTGAAGGGCCCCATGTCTATTAACTAAAACGCGGTCCTCGGAGCTCTGATTCAGTGTCCCTGTTGGACTGACACTAGAGCTTTCCACTGTGCTGCAGAGCTACCTCTTCGGCCTGTTAATTCCCCTCTCCTTCCTTCATTCACACTTACAGCCTGTCTGTCTACGTGGGTGTGTGGGACAGCTGCCACGAACTTGCTTGCCTCCCCCAGTTTTACTGTAAATCTGAGGTGGTCGGTCTGTCAGTATTGTAAATTGGTGTACTCACTAGATCAAATTGGTGTTGTCTCACTGTGATCTGTGCATATATTGTAGTGTAATCTGGTGTGTTGTTTTCTCCCCACAAAGAGTTCCTTCTTGAAAGTGAATGGATAGAACAGTATAACTACCCCGTGCTTTTACACATACTTTGCAGTACATATATATATTCTAGTATTAAATAGGTCATTAAGAAGTGATATAGTTACCTGAACCTAAAAAGTGAAATCAGTCGTGTCATGTCATGAGTCCTGTCTGACAGGCCTGAAATGCCAGAGGGGTATTGAAAATTGAGATGATACTGAGCGTTTCTGTCTTATGGTGCCACACACATGCAGGACAAACCAAAGGAGAGCAGCTGCTTCACTGCTGTCTCTGTTGGTGGTTTGACCACCTTTTGTTGGAAGTAAATATGCTTCTCTCTGCACCTGTCGGGTTTCTCTAAATTCATATTCTGAAACAAACAGTTTACAAATGCCTATTTCAGTCTTTGTTAGTATGTTTTTACATTCACCCTCTTGATAAACTGTACAAAAATACATTGCTGCTGATTCTGGTTAGCAAGTATTAAGAAATCCTCAAATCTTCTTCACTCTGCAGCACATCTTTACTGTCTAAGCTGCTGTTTGAACATGACCATAGGACCACACCTTAAAGTCACACAACATATTTGTTAAAGAATACACTGATGTTGTAAAAATGTAGCTCTTTGCCTGCATGGGCACCATTATTAATGCAGCAACATGGGATGGATGCAGCACCCATGTCCTCACAAAGCTGAACATGCTGCCTTTGTTTGCACCCCCTTGTAAGGTAGCACTGCAGTGTCAACTTGACGTGAGCTCTGTGACAGCAAAGTGTAAAGTTGAAACTTAGGATGAAATGAAAACAACAAAGGTGTATTGTTGACTGAAAGGAATCTCCAGCACTTTAAGGATTTTCTTTTGTAGAAGAAGTGAAAGGCACAGCTTGTCTCATTTCAACAAACTGAACAGAAATCTTGTTTAAATCACAGTTTAATGAGATCATTGTGTCACCCCGACGCTCACAACAATCCTGAATCTGTGTTCTGTGGACATGAGCACTGCTAATGTGCAGCGCTGATAGAGCAAGCTCTGGCCAGGGTAACAGGTCTTCAGTGTTTTGCAGAGTAACTCACCGCTTCTGTGGCAGAAGAAAATGTAGCAATGGATTAAACTAAGCAGTTTGTTTGATGCCCACACCCAACAGTTGGGAGACAATTGTGTAATATGTACACCTACGGTCCTTTTTACAGATCCTCTCTGAGACAGAATGTGGTTGTGAAAAGAGCTTTTACTACAAGCTCTTACTTGACCCTCACCACCTTGAGCAGGAAAGGTGAAGCGTTGCTGAAACTGGAGTTAATTTTTGCTTTCGGAACATTCATCTGAAAACAATGTTAATTTCACCTGAATGCAGTGCATTGCATGCAGTAATTGGTATGAGTCATCATAGTCACAATGGGTTTGTGCTGCTAAAGGGGGGTGGAAATGCTTGTACTGTATAAATTGGTACCATTTATGTGGTTGTTGTGGCCTTAGTCTCTCTAGATGCTTTAGGGCAGTGTTGCAGGTCAGGATAATGACAGTATTGGATTTTATTATTTTTGCTTCAGTGTGATGATTAACTTTGATTTGCTGCCATTGCCAAAACAACTATTCATGTAAATGAGCTCAAATATGCCTTTTAAGGTATCCAAACAAACTATATGGATCCTCAATGTGAGATTTGCATCATTATGTGTAGTTTTTGTATTGTGTATTTAAAAGGTCTTTAAAATGCTTCAAATTAATTTTATGAGCACTACAGAAATCATAACATCACAGTGTAGCAGATTCCTAATTGATTTTTCTAGATGCAATCTATTTCAATATAAATATACTATAAATATAAACTGTGTACAAGTAGTGTTCTCCAAAAGTATGGCAAACAACATAACCTCTTAAGACTGTTTTGGTGTCTGTATTTAGTATGTTGTATGATTATATTATTTTAATCGTATCATCCATTTTTATACACACCGCTCAGGCATTACATTATGACCACCTGTACAGTCTAATGCAATCTAATACAACACGTCATTGTAGGTGGTGTTGTTGTCCTGGAGTGTGTTATGTTAAGAGGTGTCTCTAATGTTTTATGGAGGCCAAAACATTAGAGACTCCTGTTAACTCTAGTACGACTCCTCTACCTACAATCGCCTTAATAATGCACATGTAGTAAAATTATTACATTTCTGACAGTGTCAACTTAAAAAATATATATAACTTTATAAATGTAGAAATCATGGCAGAGCTGTTATATTAGATTGCATTAGATTATACAGGTGGTCATAATGTTATGCCTGATAGGTGTAAATATGAGTGAAACTGTCTGAGTATAGCCTTGTTACTGTATTCCCCAGCACTGCTGTTTTGCTGCCCTTTTTCTGTTGCTACTAGTGTAATGGCATGTGTGGAATGTACTTGGCTAGTTATCAGGTCGACCATCACGGTGCTCATTGGTTTGCTGTAACTGAGAGTAAACTTTGTGTTCAGTGAAAGTAAGGTTGCTTGCATTGTCAGTATGAGATTTATGCCAGCACCTTTCCCTTCTTCAACTCTGACCAAAGCCAAAGGGCCATAGCGTGTGACCATTTTATTTGTGTCTGAGCCCTGAGGTTACATGAGTATCCACTGAATTTCTTTTAGAAATGGGTGATCTCAGCCTTGCCATTGCAATGTACTGGATTTTTGACAGAGTTCACTCTGTCTAGATTAAATGGCCTCATTGTGTTGTAGATGTCTTTAGAAATGACGCAAAACAAGTCTGGAAGAAAACATGTCTGGAATTCACAAATCTCAGAACAGTTTCCTTTTTAATTAGATGAAGTGCATTTGCTTTTTTTTTGCTTTTACATTAACTGACTAAAATTAATTTGAAAGAGGATTTTGTGGAATCTCAGGTCTCTGTAGTCCACTGCCAACAATGTTTACTCTGCATATTAACTTCTCTCAGTGTCAAGCTAATGTGATGGCCAAAAAAAGAAAACGTTTCCTGCTTAGATTTAAATATGTGGTTTAACATCCTTATAGATGCTGACATAGATGGCAATGAAAAACTTGCATGTCTTTAATACTTAATGGCTGGCTTAAATCTTTTGCAGTTTTAGGTGCGTCTAGTTCCAAACATGTATCATTTAAATAGGAATTAAAAAATGAAATAGGACTGGTAGCTGTCATCGGTTCATCGTTTTCTTGTTTATAAAAATATATCAGTTGCCATATTAAGATTGACCATACTCTAAAGGAAAAGTATTATGACTTTCTTACTTTTGCTCAGCAGAATTTAGCCAACAGCTGTTTTTTATTTTCCACACTAGACACTAACCAGTCTCCTCTGCCTCCTTTTCCTGCCTCTGAAAAGCCCTGTGCTCTAGATGGATGCCCCATTCTACATGTCTCTTACTCACACAGACTAAGGAGCCCTTATCCAGCAGCCCAATAATGCAGTCAGTGTGAGGCCGGGAATTAAATGCTTCCTGTGTCCCTTTATGGACTGAGTTGACTCACTGCATTCCTCCCAAGGTTAATGTTTGATGGAGGAGAGATGGTGAGCCAGAGACTCACAGAGCTGCACTCTTCTCTATCTCTGGCTCTGCAGGACACCAGAGGTCCTTGGTCCAGTACTTCATGTGGATAAGGACGTGAATGGTTGCTCACTATCTCAGTCATCACAGATGTACAGTTTCAACTCCAGTACAGTGTAGAGCACTATATTAAGTGCATCCAGAATAACAACCTATCAACATGTTCTGAAACTGCCTTGGATATGAATTTTTGTTTTATTCATTGCCTTCATTTGAGTTAGATAAATCGACTGTCAAAGGACATTTAGCTGAAACTAATTGTGCAGTTATCCGGACATATTTGTCAGTCCAGCAGCACAGTTAGATGTGACATAGTTTTGATGTCTCAAGGCAGTGGTCCTGACTGATATTTGGATTGGAGCCACTTTAGCCACAGTATGTTATTTTGGGTTCTGCACAGACTGGCTCAGTCTAAACAGTTACAATTTTCCATATGTAATATTTTCCTAATGCCTTAATAATGTCCCTTCATGTGCCTCTCCATCTATGCTCCAAAGACAGCACACTCTGACACCTGCTTTATTAAATCTAAACAGTGTGTTCATGTGTTGTCATCTAAACCTGTCATATCCAGAAACCCTTTCAGTCCACCTACCAGGACAAATCAATATTGTTACTTTAATACTTTATTGATCTACCCACCAAATTGTTGTTGTTTTGATAGCTGCATGTATAGAAAAGCGCTACTACAGGGTTGCCGGTATTTTCTCTATTCATCATCATGTGCCCTTTTCCATGTTACTGTAACTGGGCTTATAAATACACCAGCACGTAGTTTTACCTGTTTTTGTGTTAATGCTCACTGACTCAGGGATGTGGAAAGTCCGATGCATGCTGAGCATCATTAACATTGCTGTCAATCTTGAATGCATTGGTATAGATCCAGCAGTGGGTAGATGCACATAAAGCAGGATGAATAAGGAACTGGAGACTGTATAGATGTATTAGAGTGATGTATGCTGTGCTGACACATCTTAAAGAGCACAAACTTTTGGCAACTGCACAGACTGCTAACGTGAGTGGTGCCAAATAAACTGTTTATCCTGTCGGACTAAGAAATGGTACCCTAAATCCTAAGTTGGCAGGTTATTATGAGTTCTTCTGCAGAGAACTGTGGATTTTAAGAAATGTTGGTATAAATATGAGGCAGAGTGAAGTGCTGTCATGACTCATTGTTGCAGGCCGCTGTGCTGCTTGTTATCCGTGTGAAACTGTGATTCAGCCCACTCAAACTCGCACCATCCTCTGCATGTAGAGTGAAATGCATGGAACCAAAGTCAATATTCATTCTCTTTATGTATTATTATGTGGTTTTAAACAGTTGGTCCTTGTGCCCGTTTGTAGTAGATCCACCACTTTGCTGCAGCTGCTGGGTGGTTTCAGACTTTGTTTGCCATTTGCGTTAATTCAAAATTAGATTTAAACATTCTCCTGACTACAAAGTAGCACTTAAATGCACTTCGTAGGCTCACTGACTTGCTGGTGATTTTCAACAACTGACAGGTGCACCATCGGTACACCCTTAAAACACTGGATGAATTGTATGGACATGCATTGTTGTGTTTGGTTCTTCTCTGCTCCTTGGACTATAATGTATATTGCGCATAGCAACTTCATAAACATTTTTATTTGTCACCAACTGTATTTAATCAACATATAAACATATGTATAACTGTACAGTATTGCAAAGCCAAAAGTCAGTAACTACATTTTAGAATTATTGTTGAGTTTTTGTTACAAGTTTTATTATAGTAAAATATTCTACAATAAAGATGTGTCCTAATGTTTTAATTTTTTGTCTTTTGTCTCATTTGTCATATTTTTACTGGAATAATGTGTATTTTAAACATTATACTAGAACAGTCCTTCAGTAAGAAGCAAATACAGGTTAGGCCAATGTTTGAGTTAACTGCTCCAGCCCATGCATAGTGTGTTACACTGTGTGTTTGTGTGTGTGGTGCAATGTAATATAATGTAATGCTGACTCAGACTGAGTGCGTCAACAGCTGCTGCCTGTTACTGAAGAGGGACAGTGGTGTGCAGAGGGAAGGGGCTTTAAAAGAGGGAGGAGGGCCGATTGATGTGTGGGAGAGTGAGTAGGTTAGATTAAAATAGAATAGTGCAGATTGTCTTTTTACTTCCCATCATGCCACGCACATTGATTTGACATCATCCTATTTCAGTCTTGACAGAAGTAGGTGTTTTTCAGATGTTGCCTCATGGAGCTTGTCTTTTAAGTCAAGTCTTTGGACCTAGCTCTTATCTAAAATGCCAAAACACCGGAAACGTTGACTCTATTTATAAAACTACTGTAAATCTCTTATTAATAAATTTAAACTGACAATCCTATTTTTGTGTTTTCAGGCTCAAATTGCCTTCCTGCAGGGGGAGAGGAAGGGTCAGGAGAACTTGAAGAAAGACCTTGTGAGGAGGATCAAAATGCTGGAGTATGCACTGAAGCAGGAGAGGTGAGTGAATGCCTTATCACCCACGCCTGCTTCAGCCCACACACAAACACCTCTGCGAGTCTGCAACAACTGCAGTGTTTCCATGTTTTGTCTGCTGCTAAAAATAAATTCCTGGATATAGAATGAGAATATGAGAACAGGACAGTGGTCAGTGAATCACCATCAGCTGCACCTGCCCAGAGTTAGTACAGTTTACAGAGAATTTGTAGGGTCCTCTTGTTTATATTTTATGTATGTCAGTCCGATGGCTCAGCTCACGTCAGCAGGAGGAGTAATGGAGTAAGAGTGTCAGAGAGATTCCCCCAAGTCCAGCTGGTGTGATGGTCTTTGGATGAGAGCATGTGTTGGCAGGAAGGCTTTGTTTGTTGTCAAATGCTGATGACGATGATGATGCACTGTCCTGAGCAGAAGGACAGAACAGGAAAGTAGGAGAGAGGAATAATTTTTTTCCAGACATAAGGTAATCATCACAGCAAACTAGAAGAATTATCATATATTTCGTGTCTCACATTCACATCCCCGTCACCATCGCACAAAGGGTCTCTGTGGTAGTGGCGGTGATCCACTTTGCATTTCTCTTCCGCTGTGACTTGTGCCTACTCCATGTAACAGAGATGTACAGTATTAGTGATTTCATAGTAATGTCTCTGTTAATGTAACTTTAAACCCATGGGCAGATCCTTCATACAAACACTGACAAAGTAGGCTTTTGCAAAACTAAACAAGCAGTCATTATTCACTCTGGATACATGTGAAGCACTTATGACAAAGCAGCAGAAGGTGGAATTTATTACTCAAACTGTCTGTTATAAACATCCATCACAGGTTACAGACTGGCATCCTGGTCCAACATTGGCCTGACATATTCAATCTTATAATAAATGAACTTTTAAACTTTTTATTTTTTCAATATCATTAATAAGTTAGATGAATTTCACCTTTGACCCATACCTTGAAAGTGTAATTATGAGTGCTGTTTCCGTGTAATTCATCTCCTCCCTCAATAACAGCCACACATGTACTTCAGTGCTTTGTGACAGTAAACTCTAGTTGACAACTATATGGTGGGAATTTGTGGAAATCTATGAAAGCATGACTGAAATGAGCATAAACAATGTAAACCATTTGTGGATAATTAAAGGTGAGGAATAGAAAATTGAGAAATGTAGTGAGTATCAAATGAAAGTGACTGCTGGTATTTTAACTTTTGAGATTGTCTAAGAGCCTGACACAACTGAGTTAGACAGGTGTCACAACAGGTTAGTGCTTGTTTCTTCCCCTCAGCTCACAGGATGGTTAAGTTTTGTCTTTGCACTGTAAGGAGCGTCATTAGATTTGTTAGTCGTCCTCTGGCTGTTTGTAGTGTGTATTTATCTACTTTTCTCTGGTGAGATCACCACAGACTCTGCCTCAGGAGCAACACTTAACCCAGAATTACTACCATTTTTGCCTCGTTGCTAAGCAACAGGTCATGTCTCAGAGGGTATCTGGAAGCAATATGAGAAATGACTTTCTGAATGTAGGATGCAACCAATTTAAAATGAATTTGATTTTGATGGGTGGTTGCTTCTTCTGGATCACCGGGGAGCAGTTTGGTGGGGGCTGTGTCAACTATGTTGTAGGTTGTATTGACTATTCACCTCTGATATGGATGTGTGTGCAGTCATTTTGAGAAACTTGCTTGTCAATATTGTAAAGGGAAAAATGTACATGTACAAATATGGTTTTATATACAGGTGAATTTTAGTTTTGTGTTACAAAAATTATGGTAGGGACTAACAAATTACATAGGACAAGATTTTGTATACACATGCTTTTACAAAGTCTTCTGAGGTTTATCACATGATCATTTATTTGATTATCATACATTGGGCTTTGCATAAATTTGACACTACTGCTGAAACTGATAAGTAACTGGCCATAAGTTCGCTGATTCCAGCTGCTTGTTTTTTATTATTTTTAATATTTTTAAATATCTAGTTTCTTAATCTTTTAATAAATGTAATATCTAAATATCACAAACATTTTTTCCTATTTTTATTGACCAGCATTAAACCAATGATGAAATGTATTTGCAGCTCCGTTTCCAAAATAATGATAGATATCGCCTTCTAAAAAAATCATTTTAGTGTTGCAAAATTTAATTCAACCACACTACTACCCTACAGCTCTACACACAAGTGAATCTGTCTAATAAGCTCATGTTTATGTGAGAAGTAGAGCAAGTTGCAGTTGGGATGACTTTCAAAGCCTATGCAGATGCAGTGCATAATTAGTTTTTTAAATTGCTTTTTCTCAGGCCTTTTGATCAGCCCTGTTTGCTTATTTGTATTCCTCCATTTTTTTTCTTTACTTCCAGAGCAAAGTACCACAAGTTAAAATATGGGACAGAGTTAAATCAGGGCGACATGAAGCCTCCAAGCTACGACTCTGGTAAGTCTCTCGATGCTCAAACGGCCAACTCTACCTCTTCATACTAAATCACTGTGACTGTTGAGTTCACATGCTTCACATGGCAGGTCTGTTGCGTATGTGAAGGCTGCATTCATGTTCAATCTTGTTTTCCTCAATAGATTTCTTCATAGTGTATTTTCCTGAATGCTTAAAGAGTACCATTGTTAGAAATGTTGCTGCAACATTGTGTCATGTCATCCAGTTATTTAATATAGTATAGTGTTCCACTCTTGCCTCTAGGGGCCTTTACTCATGCAGCCTTTCAGTTAGTTGTGGTTTAATTTGGGGATATCTCTGTTGGGTATTTTTTGTTGCTAAGGTTTCCAGAAAGTGTGTTCATAATTCTCTATAATCCACAGAGACGTCAACAGTATCTGTTAGAGAAGTTTGAGTTGGAGTGGAAAAACTGTTTTATAAAATTATTTTTGTTTTTGGAGAAAGTTCCAATAAAACCTTCTACAGAGTATCCAGAGTATATTAGTATATATTTTGGGCTATTTTTAGATATATTTTTAGATGTTTTGTAATTAGATCTTATTCGGTCTAATAGTTAATTTTCCATTGGGAAAAAAGCCCAATTTGTCAAGCAAAAATGCAAAATTCTGCCTAGTTTCAGCCTCTCAGTTGTGAGAATTTGCTGCATTTCTTTTTCATTTGTCATTTTTCGATGGCTTACAGCTGCAACATAAATTTGTAGGTAAATTGATGCTAAAAATATTTGTTAGCTGCAGCCAAAAATTATTCCAAGAAATTCCAGGAAATTCCATTCTGAACAATCTGATCAATCAAGTTCACTCTCTGAAAGAGTCCTATGGAAACAATTCACATCATCTTGCCTACATCTAGATATGGTCCTCAAAAGTAGTATGATTAGGATCATGTGATGTCTTGGTGGCAATAAATGGATATAAAATCAATCTAACATTCTTGTCTTGGAAAAATACTGCTAAAGTTAAAAAGACAATTTTTATAAATGAAGCCTAAACCGATAACTTTACCCCAGTTTCATGCCTTCATGTACCAGAGCAATACCTGTCTGTTGTTAGAATATTGTAGTTTAATTGGCCCCTCATGTTCAAGTCCTCTGTCATAATTAAGTCAGATTGCAATATTTCCTCTCCTCTGTCCTCATCTATATTTATGAGGGCTCTTCAAAGCACCCGAGCCCTTGAAGTGTGTATGAATAAGGGGGAGGTAAAGGCGGGAGATGTTAGGTGGAGGGGAGATGGAGGTGGCGCTCGTATGGTGGCACACCTGCCCACTCCTCACCCTCCTGAATTAGGCATGACCCACTTTTTGAGACGCCTTCGTCTCTGCCCCGTCGAATCAACCCCTTTAAACACATGCACACACACACTTCATCTAAATCTTATTAACACGTCTCCTTTGCCCATGCAAAATTCCCAGCTGACTTGCGAGCGGAGTGCTGATGTTGGTGATTATCAAAGTGCTTTGAATCCCGTCATTGTTTGTTTTGTCGCAGTCATAAAGAGTGTATATGTAGTTCTGGATGCTCCGGGCATAGACACACATCGTTGCTCTTTCTAATATGTCATGGGACATGATCAGAGCAGAGACTAGCCATTTTGAAAGTGTCAGAATGTATTAATTAAAAATCAGATGGCTTGTCTTAGCAACAAATATGTTTAATCGGTAAATGGGTTTCAATTTTCTTTTTTACTACTTCTAGCACGGTTGTGGTCAAAGTTTTAGTAAGGCAATATGTTAATGTTTAGATTGATTTACACATCATTGTCGTCCAAATCCAATCATGAACTACATTAAAATGTGACTATTTTGGGCACAGCTGTTGTGAGAAAACTTTTACAATAAATTCATAAATGTTGTTTCACTGATTGTTACACTGTTTATTTACTGAAAGCAACTAAGCCCTCGATGTATGTAGCTGACAGGATGCTGTGATGCAAGAATGTGGTGGTCGTGTTTGCATAGTGGAAATAATGTCAGAGGCTGTGCTGTTTGAAGAGCCCTGATTTGTGTCCTACTCCTCCAGATGAGGCCAACGAGAATGAGACTTCTGGATCACTCAACAATCAGCTGTCCTGGAAACAAGGCCGTCAGCTCCTCAGACAGTAAGTGCTTTTATCCTGCTGTGACAGTCTTCTACCCAGAAAACAAAATTACTGTCTTCTAAAATTAACTGAATACAAATACCAGGATGTTAACAGGCCCCTAGTTACAGTTCTCTGCAATAGCATTGTCTCTTGTGTCAGACAGAACAGGTTTTGTGAAATTATGCCAACAGTAGCCCAAATAACTGTGGGGAAGAGCTCCCTCACATGGACTACAGCAGCTATTACCTGCTGTTTTTATTTTATTTTTCAGTGTAGTTCAGTAGTCTCACACAGTAGTGATCCTATCATCCTACTGTTTGTCGTTCTTTCTGTCTGTGTAAATTAAATAAGCTTCAGCCTTTGTCCCAGACACCATCATGCTGCCTCACACATCAGATGCCCCAACATGCTGGCTGATGAGACAGCCAATTTATTCACTGTGCCAATGGACAGATCAATAGCGTGCTAAGACACCCCTCCCTTTCAGTCAGTCACCCACTAAAATTGTTAGAGCTTCTGCCTCCCTTCAGGGTGGGTGTAATATTCGATGAGTAGCTCATCTTTCTTCATCAGAGCTGATAACTCATCAGATGTTAACTAGACCAGTGCTAGAGGACATGACACTTTTGACAGGAACAAATACTTCACTCCTGGTCTTTGATTTTATTCAGTACTTGGCACAATGTCATACTACACCATATTTTGTGTTTAGGCCAGATACAACCAGTTTTGAGTTCATTTTGAGTTAATTACTTGTCCCAGGTATCTCCAGGAGGTGGGCTACACAGACACCATCTTGGATGTAAAGTCCCAACGTGTCCGAGCGCTGCTTGGACTAGGCGGGGATGGAGGCGGGAAGAGAGGTGAACGAACCGGTTCTGAACCTTTGGTCAATGGGACAGACACAACAAATAAGGGCATGGGGACCAGAGGGTGAGTGCTCTCCTCTAAGGTGCAGTAACAATAGTCTAAATGTATTATATATTTTAAACAAGTAGCATCACAGTGGCTCTCAGGTGTTTTCTGTTGGACTCACACTAGTGGAGTTTGTAACCAGCAACAGTCACAATGTGGGATTTTGGTCTTACATTTCTTACAGTTACAGTTTCTTACAATACAATTCTTACAAATGGCCATTTTTGGTCAACAGCCAAAGATTTCACTGCATTTATTTCATGGTTGTGTGTGCAACACAGAATCTTTGTATATGTTCTAATATACAATGTATAATATATAATATAATGTAATATATGTTGGAGCGAATCAGTACAGGTGTTGTAATTATGTTTTGTTTAATTGATGCCTACAAAAAACATGAACACGTTGACATTGTAATAACAGTTAAACATGGTTTGTGCAGCTTCGTGTTAATGCATCTGTCACTGGTCCTCCACAGGAAAGCTGATCTCTCTGACAGTAGTGCTGTACTGGAGGCCTTCAAGTTCATTGAGAATGCAGCAGCTGAGTTCAGTGATGAAGATGAGGAAGAGGATAGCGAGGGGAAGGACAGGACCCATGTGGAATCCAGGACGGTAAGAAAATAGTCTCAACTCAACTCGTGGATTCACACAGTTAAGTAGAAAGTTGTCAGTGTCCTATTAACAGTATTTTCCCCCTAGATCCTGAGGAAGAAACCCCCATCATCATCATCATCATCATCACCTGCCAACATGGACACCAGTGAGGACCCTGATGCAGAGGAGGCACTGAAGGGTTTTGATTTTCTGTCCAGTACTGATGACATGGACACCTCACCAGAGTCCAGAGGCACTGGAGACGGTACAGACTGGGGTGAGTTAGGGATCAGTTGAGAACGGGACAAACTATCTAGACGCTGCAGATACAATTGTATAATTTACTGTATCAGTTATTTGAAATTGAAATTTTATCTACAAACAATGTTTCACAGACAATCAAAAGATGACTCTTGAATATTTTATAACAATTCCCTAACAATTGACTTCTCTTAGTTTGGTGAGAAGTTCATCACTCATATATCATGCTGTGGTCATAAATCATGATGTTTGGATCGTCTCTGTTTAACTCATAGTTTGTGATATGTCCCACTGTGTGTTTCCATAGCCAGCCTGTGGCCACAATGTCTCTTCCACTCCTGTGTGTTGTCAAATCAACCTGATTCGCTTTAAATCTCACTGAAGATTGACTGACTGACTTGAAGAAAAGTTTAATGTCATGTTGATGCGTTCTTTGTATTTGAACATGGGTTTGAGTGTTTGAGACATGTTGACACAAAGATTTCAGTTTGAAGATTTTGTGACTCAGAATCCAAATGTCCAAAACAAAGAATTCCCTACATGACATTACTTTCCCCTCTACCACTTTCTCTTCTTCCAATGCAAAAAAAAAATTCATACAAAGAATAATAATTAATGCTGCTCCCAATTATAATGACTCTCTTATCGCTGAGGTGGCAGTGGCCTGCTCATCTCAAGTCCTAACGGACTGCTGCTCTCTTTGAGGCTTAAACATTCTCCAGGAGAGTCTGAGAGGTTTCTGTACTTTTACCCACCCTGCCCTAGCCTCGCTCAGGGCGGTTTCTCAACAGCCTCTTGGTCTGGTTTTGTTCTCCCTATATAGAGAAGGACGAGCAAGGTCCCATTTCTGAGGCCTGGGATGTGGACCCGGGCCTGATAACCAAACTCAAGGAGCAGTACAAAAAGGAGCGCAAGGGGAAAAAGGGGGTGAAGAGTAAGTCCTGTCAGGCTTTGCTGCCTCGCTCCCTTCTATTTTTCTCTTTGTAGAGCCTGACTTTCAGCCAGAAAGCCTCAAATCAAAAACAAAACATTTCCGCTGTTTTTCTCATCTCCTCTTCTTGTTGCTCCTTACTAAGCCTCTGTCCTCTTGTCTGTCATTTCCTGCTCAATGTTTAATCTCCTCTGGTGAAACATACAAATTCTGACTCTGTTATTTTCCCACCCAAATAAATTGTAATTCTTGGTGCACATTTTTCTGTCCCATTTAAATGTTTCATTGCTATTCACATCATCATTATCATCACCACCATCACCATCATTGTCCTCGCTGTCAGATATCAGAAGATTTATGTGAAAGTTAGTCCATCTGTGTCCCATCTGGGTGAGCAATAGTGTCCACAGTTTTGTTTCCAACATGGGTATCTTGTCATGTTGGTACTATAGTAATAAATAGTAATATCTAGTAATAAATCATGTTTTGCTGATGTTGTAAATTAATGCCAATTAAAAGCTTTTTCAGTGACTCAGCTCAGTGTTACAGCTTTCAGATGATAGCCCACTTCAGGCTTATTCAGTGGAGAGAGCTCTTAGATTTTCCATTTTAGCCCCATGCTCTGTGCTACTGCTTTTTTTTCCCTCTTCGCTGTGATTGAATCATGAGATCAACACCTCTGTTCATCTCACTTTCTTCTTTTTACACTTCATTTTCTCCTCCTCTGGTTTCAGCAGAAATCTGTTTATGCTCTTCACACCTTGTCGGTGCTTTATCACTTTTGAAGATGTGTGGATGAGATCATCAGGAGATCTGTTATTTTTCACGCAGTTGTGTCTTTTGTGTACTGTATTTCTTTGCACCATGGATGAGTTTTTGGTTTTTTTTTTGGTTTTTTTTCTAAGACCTACAGTATATGTTTAAAAACCTCAGCTCAAAATAAACCTTCCTAATTGTCACTTAATGATACTGCCTAAGCTGAGACATCTAAAATTCCAGCTCCGTCTTGAATTTATCTCTCTACACTTAGACATAAATGTATCCACACCTTTTCTACTTCTTTAACCCATCTAACACGGACTCTGCTGATGATTTCCTTTAGTTTTCTCTTATTTTATTGCGACTTATTTATTTTCTTCCCTTTCAGTTCTGCTGTCCTTCCACATGGTTTATGTATTTGCAGTTTTCAGTTTATAGTTTACTGTTTTTATTTCAATTTTTTCCCCCACTATTCATCACTGTCTGTTGGGTAAAACTGTTGACCCTCACTTGTTAAATAGGACCGAACCGGTCCAAGCTGCAGGACATGCTGGCTAACCTGAGAGATGCAGAGGACTTGTCCCACATGCAGCCTCCATCGGCCCCCCAGTCCCGCCCCAACATGGTGCGCTTCAACGAACACGATGGGACTCGAACAGATGAAGGTACATTAGCAAAAATCGATTGTAGCAAACAAGTGGTAACTTTTTGTTTGAGTGACTAAAATTCACTAAACTGTGCCAACAGTGGAAATGTGTTTGCTTACTTGTTTGTTCTGTGCCCAGTTGAGGCGCTGACCTTCCCGCCCACCTCAGGGAAGTCCTTCATAATGGGCACAGATGAGGCCATGGAGAGTGAGCTAGGCCTGGGGGAGCTGGCTGGACTCACCGTGGCCAACGAGGCTGACAGTCTGGCATATGATGTGAGTAGGAAAAGGCAAAATGAATTACACAAACTATTGGACAATTTGTTTGTGGAAAATAATTTCTGTTGTGATTGAAGCCTTATGAAAATAGCCATTCCACCTACCTCCTCTAATCTGCAGCAAACTCCTCATTGCATACTGAAAAGTCACCATTTGTGTCTAAAAACAGCTGTTTTTATAGATTGTCACAGAAAGCTGCTTACAAAAAGTAGTATTGGAGTTATTTTTTGAGATTTTATTGTCTAAGTCACATGGCTTGTTGCAGCCTAAATTGCAGGAACATACTTTTACTACCTTTTGTATTTTCCTTCTTTTTTTATCAATAAATATATTATGGTTAGCTGTTTTTGTCAATTGTTCAAATGAACACTATGTTGACTATGTTGTCACTATGGTAAATATATTTTTTTGTATATCTGCTGCGACTGTGCAACAGTTCAGGACTTCTCATTACAATGAAGCTGCTTAATTGGATGTTGAGTTCTGACGAGATGTGCTCTCCTCAGATTGGCAACAACAAGGATGCCATGAGAAAGACGTGGAACCCAAAATTCACTCTGCGTAGCCATTTCGATGGGATTCGTGCTCTGACCTTCCACCCTGTCGAGCCTGTCCTGATCACTGCTTCGGAGGACCACACTCTCAAGATGTGGAACCTGCAAAAAACAGCTCCTGCCAAGAAGTAAGGGTGTTT
>OMLM01020153.1:43435-54154 GCA_900302695.1 Helostoma temminkii | reverse complement strand
TAAGGGTGTTTTTATACTTTAATTTCTTTGCTTTTGTCTCTCACAAGCTGTTTATGTATTCATCTGCGCATACTAAGTTGGCATTGTTGTTGAATTTTGTTAATGAACGCATTGTTTGTCCACAGGAGTACATCTTTAGATGTGGAGCCAATCTACACTTTCAGGGCCCACAGGTAAAACCACTACACATAAATAAAACCCTTCAGTCTATGCATTGACATGAAATATTAATAATTTGTCATTCATCGACACGCAGGGGGGCTGTACTGAGTGTGGTGATGAGCAGTACGGGGGAGCAGTGTTTCAGTGGAGGGGTTGACGGGACCATACAGTGCTGGAACACCCCCAATCCCAACATTGACCCCTATGACTCCTATGGTAACAACTTGATGTTATGTTGAGATCTGTTTTTTTTCAAATCAAACCGTGTTCACTGACCTGACTTGTTTTTTTTTCTGATAGATCCATCGGTGCTGCGTGGAGCACTGAACGGACACACTGACTCTGTTGGGGGTTTGGTCTACAGCAGTGCACACCAGCGTCTCCTCTCCTGCTCTGCAGACGGGACTGTGAGACTGTGGGACCCCAACACCACCTCCCCCGCCCTCGCAGTATTTAATGAAAACAAAAGTACTGACTTCAATATTGTATAATTCTTTCCCTAAATGGTTGCTTTGATTGAATAGTTAACATATTTACTGTTCATATTTTCTGTGTCCAGAACTAGGAGTTCCCTCCTCCGTAGACCTAGTCTGCAGTGATCCAGCTCACCTGGTCACATCCTTCACAAATGGACAGATTGGCCTGTTCAACATGGAGACCCGTCAGATGGTCCTCAGTCTGGAGTCCAGTTTGGAGCCAGGTGGGTTTAGAGCTAGTGAGTCACTAAGACAGTGATTAGAATGAGTTGAACCTAAACTGTATCTAGATTGATTTGTGTCTTGCAAAAAGATTGATCGTGCTTCAATTAATCCTGCTACATTTTCTAGTCCTGATTCCCTCTGATTGACTGTACATGCATTCAGTCTGCCTTCAGTCTGCTGGTATGTGAAGTTTAATGTGCTCATCTGGCTTTACCCAGACACTCCCTGTCAGATCAATAAGGTCCTCAGCCACCCGACTCTTCCCATCACCATCACTGCACAAGAGGACAGACACATCAAGTTCTTTGACAACAACAGTGGGAAGCTGATTCACTCCATGGTGGCTCACCTTGATGCTGTCACCAGTTTAGCTGTAGATCCTAACGGACTGTATCTCATGTCAGGCAGTAAGTAACCAGTGTTTACTTGGTCTAGTAGTAACTAGGAGCCAGTGCAATAGTTTCAGCTTCTTGTTTTTTAACAGAACTGTACATCAAAACTTATTTACACAATTACAATTCTTGAGTTGCTTGTTTGCCTTGTAACCTTTTGTAACACGTCCTTTCCTCCCCAGGTCACGATTGCTCAATCCGTCTCTGGAACCTTGAGAGTAAAACCTGCATCCAGGAGTTCACAGCTCACAGGAAGAAGTTTGAAGAGTCGATCCACGATGTAGCATTTCACCCTACTAAATGCTACATCGCCAGCGCTGGAGCAGACGCTCTTGCAAAGGTGTTTGTATGACGCGGAGCTGTGGTCTCCCTGCAGCCCTGCTCTCTGACTCAGCCTCCCATCATAGGGGACCAATAGAGACACAGCAGGGGGAAGACCTTCAGCCATGGCCCACCTCACACAGCTCACTGGTTTCCTGTCGGACTGGCAGACTATGTAGCCACTAGCCTCCAACGGGCTGTGACTCTCCATAGAAAGGGGTCAGCAGGGAGGCCAGTCAGAAGGAGAACTGCTCTCTTGTCCCCCATCTCCCATCCAGGCAGGCCTGGGTGTGACCGGCCACAGCGCCCCTGCAGACAGACTAAAACGTAACCTCCGTAGCTAGGAGGCTCAGGACAAGTGTGCTGAGTGTGCAGTGGTGGAGAAATGAGGTTTCAACCCAGTCCTTTTCCCCTGGGACTTCACATTCATCCCAAATCCCTCAGGCCCCCGACCTTTCCTCTGAGACAAAACAGGTCTGGGCCCTTTACTCCAAGTCAGGTTTTCATGTTGTGTTGTTCCAGAAACCTGGGGTACTGAAGGCTCGCTGGAGCTGTCAGAGAAGGCTCTCAATTCTTCTTATCTGCTTTCCAGACAGACTCTGCTTGCTGGCCTGCCTTTATTTTCCTTTTTAAAACACGTATTGACAAATGTGCCTTTGCTTTAAAAAGGTCTTGAAAAATGTTATTTTAACAAGCTTGTTTTGGGGAACAGGGAGGTATGGGACAGCGGAGAAACGGAGCTGCTTGGTCACAATGTTGTCAATTTTAACATTGGATGTAAAATTACAAATGCTTATAATAAACAAAATATATATTCAGTCTTAAAATTTACTGTGCAGCGTGAGTTTGAGTGCTCCTTTTTGATAAGTGTGGTTGGGGAATCAATTTTGTGCATTTCAAGGCAAAGCTGGTAGATACAGAACATTAAATATAATGCCTGTTTGTTAGATTCAAGTAATTGTACACTTCACAAGTAAAATTACAAACTTATGTGTCCAAAGTTCACCATCTTGGTTATATAAATACAATTCAAACTTGGTTGTAGATGTCCATTCTAGGAATTACTGATTTTTGGCCAGTTTGCTCTTGTTTGAATTGAATGGCTTGTACTGTATGTAGTTTCCCCCACTTGTGTGGGCATGCTTGACTACAATGTGATGTATCATGTCCAGATATTTACAGTAGTCCAGTGTTTAGCAGGAAATTAGTGCAGTACTGTAGGACTAATTGAAATAAAGAGTTGACCATCTGACATTGAAGGAAGAGAAATGTCCTGCAAATGCCAGTTTACAATAAACTGTGAGGAGGGAGTGAGCGTGGGTAAAGACTAATCAATCAAGATGTTGTACATGTAGAGTACAGCTTCCAATGAGCCATTTTCCCAGTCACTGGTTTGTATATGAAAATATGTTCAAAATAAAACCTGCTGTAAAATGTTATGTTATTGTGTTTTTTGCAGAAACCTTTAACAATACAGTAAGTTGTGTTGTGGGTCACAGACTGTTTTTTATTAAGTGTATATTTGTTGAAAATTTGGTGAATTGGTGCCATTCAGAATTTTCTATTAGCAATTTGTGTTTGCAGCATACCCATGCATGTACACACAACTCTGTGAGTTACTCTGATAATGAAGAAAACATGATGTTTCTCATGCAGGTTCTGGACTTCCAAGCTTTCAAGGTTCACTTTTTTTTTATCTCGGAATTTATGTAGGTCTGTTCACAGGTGAAATTGGAAATAATTATAATGATGTCATTGGAAAGCCACCTCTCACCTGTATGACAGCAATCTAAAAATCCATCTCTCTACAGTTTTGACACAAAAGAAAAGGGCCACTTTTAGTGTTAACTTTCTTTATTAAAAATTGCAAAAAAATACTGATCAATTATCTGAATATTATTAGAGCAAGGCTTTTAATATGCATATGTACAAACAGGACATAACAGGGAGAAAATTATAAATACTCTTTAAACAAAACCGGGAAACACCTGCAATGTTAGAAGCAACCACACTATTAAAAAACGAGTGATGGAATGAATTGCTTTCAGTCTTGGGAAGCATCTGCCATCGAACTATACAAAGATATACAAGCTCCTCTTTTCTTACTTGTCATAAAAGTCCACTTCCTCATTTCATGTTGTTGATTTGCATTTTACATACACTTGGTTGCACATAAGCCTCATTTCAAACACCTCTTATGACAATAGCATCGTAGGCTTTGAGAGGAACTTGGACAATGTCCCTACTAATGAATCTCTCCTATTAGGAAGATCAAAATGCACCAGTTCTAAGAAAGGATATCCTCTTTACAGAGAATTGTATAAAAAAAGCACCATATACGTTTATGAAATATGTTAAGCCATAAGAGGAAGTGCTAGGCATGCTTTAAATCTACATTTCTCTTCAAGCACCATATCCCAGTAAGGTAGTTTTATATTTGTTAATCACTTTGTACCATTTCCTACTAAAGGTCCTTGTATACAAGTTTTATAAGTTGTACTTAAGAGCTTTATTAATGGCAATAAATAATTTACCAAGACGTTTTTCAAGAGCCGTCTTTGGGTTGACCAGGTTGTGAAAAATCCACTTTATTCCATCAGCCTTAGCAACTTTTTGTCAGATATTAAATCCATTGAGTTTACAGTAAATTAACACTGTTAATAGTTATTAAATTATGTTCTGCAGCTAGTTTACCTTAGGTCACAGGTCAAACAGTAAATTGGAGAGGTTTACATAATAAACTAAAATTCTAAAAATAAAATGTCTCATGCCAAATGAACATATAGATGGATATTTCACAGTATAGCAACCCAAATGTTTGACAATGGTCAACAATGCCTTGGTAATTCATGTTGGAAAAGCTTTAACAGCTTATTGCCCCTCACAAACTGTGGCCTATTAGAAAATGGTACCATGATTGTAGATAATTAGGAATAGTCGTTTCTCTTTATGACACAAAGAATAACTGGCACTACAGTATACATGAGATGTTAATACTGTATACGCAAACCCGTTACCATTAGCACCATCTGCATATTTGGGACCCAATTCTGATTTACTTAAGATTTTTTTCATCCAAACCCACAATCCTTATCTCGACTCCAACCCCCTCCCTGTTCAAACATGGAGTGCTGCAGCCAATCCAGCACCACCATCTGGGCAACAGAATGAGTAAATTTACTGTCAGTGTTCTGTAAAGACAGCCCAGGATCAAGATGTCCCCGTCTAATCCTCCCTCAGTTTCTGGGCTGAGAGTTGAACTCCTGGCAGATGTTGTGGATAATCTTGGGTACAAATTTGTAGAGGTTGTCAAACTCATCCACAAAAAAGGAGTGCTCCTTGTCGGGGTCTGTGGCGATGTACTCCAACTCATCCTGGGCTGCCCAGGCAATGCCAATGGAGTAGGCAATCACACCTGGATCACAGGAAGGGACAGAAAATTACACACACAGGCGTCACGTGTGTTTGTCACAGTAAACACACACTGTATGACACCTCACTGTGGACTGACATGCACCAGAGGAAATATTTTGTACAAATATTTTTGATGATTCTGAATGAAAGCTTTTTTCATTCATTCATTTTTTGCAAAGTATTAACAAGCCTAATTATTATTGAGCATTTTTAGTTTTGTCATTGAGGTTTGAAACTGTTTATTGTTACAAGGACATTATCTCTGCTTGACCAAAACTTTCTATCAGATTCAGTGGCTGAGTTCTCACCTTGGCGATGGACAGCCAGTGCAGGTGCTCTGACATCATCATAAGAGCGCCCATCTGTAATGACAATCATGATTTTACGTTTGTTGGGTTTGGATTTGCTGAATAGCTGCTCTGCAGCATAGGTGATGGCAGCACCAGTGCTGGTACCGCCGCTCCAGTAGTTGATGCGTTTGATGGCGTTCAGGAGCTCGGCCTTGTTGTTGTACTGGCCAAAGGCAAACTCCAGCCTCTGCTCATAGGTGTACTGCACAGCGCCAACTCGGGTGTCCGTGTCAGAGATCTCAAATTCACGAGTTACATTGGCCACAAACTGTAGCACTGTGCGGAAGTTTCCAGTTCCTACGCTACTGGAGCCATCGATGACAAAAGCAATGTCATTGGCGTTGAGGCAGGTTTTGCTGCACACCAGGCGGTCTGTATCACACACCCTCTTCACTAAGGGCTGCACAGCCTTCCTCAAAGCAAACCAGCTTGTCACAGGCAGGGAGAAGAAGCCATTTGTCCGGCAAACAGCCTGTAGGATGAAGAACACACTGTGTTTCAGACTGGAATTGTTTTATTGAAGCACTAACACATCTCTGTGACAATTCCTCAACCTTGTCAACAAAGTTGGCCTCAACCAAGTTGTGTTTCTCATTGTCGTCAGGGCCTTCGATGGTGACGAAGAATATGTTGATGCCAGACTCCCGAGCGAGCCGGGATGCCTCCTCCACCTTGTCTGTGGGCCAGCCATCCACAAGCACCACGGCCACATTTGGAGCTCCCCCTCGGTTTCCATTGGAATCACTGAAGTACTGCTTGTTTATGTAGGAGAGGGCCTTTCCTGTCAGGGCACCAGGGGGCAGCAGGGAGACAGTTAAGTTGCTACATCCACTTTGTAGTCTGTGACTAAAACGCATTCAGCAAAAAGCAAATTGAAAGCGTGGAACCAATCCATTAAATAACTCATTGTGTACATGTGATGAACAGACCTGTAAAGAAATAATCTTCTTAAAAATACTGTATACTGGATACTGCCAAATAAACTTTACATAGCAGCCTATTTGACAGATAAAACACACCCATCTCTGCACTATGTGTAGAGATTAACGTAATAGCTATTATAATGTTTCTCTATATATATTATCACAAAAATAATAATATCGTATTATGTAGCTTGTCACAGGATCCTTGGTGGTCTAAAAGATGGCAAACAGGGTGGTACTGCTGGGGACTACAGAAGCTTCTACAACCACTCACATGATTAGAGAGCACTTCTGGGCAAACAAAAACACTATTTGTAACAAGTATGCAAAATTTAGCAAGTCATAAAGACGCATGTGGCTGTGGATGGATGCTGATGCACCAACCGATGCAGAAAAACATCCCTTGCCCTCTGTAAGCTGACCCCCAAGGGCTGGTAAAACCAAATGGTTTTTGGTCAGAGTGGGAGAAAAACACAACTTACAGAATCAAGACTGTAATTTAGCTCACAGTGTCTTGCATCAAATTTAGATTTAATTCTATCCTTGCATGTGAAAATGTGCCTGAGTAGTAAACCATGCGATAATTGCACCCCTTTTACTTTCACACTTGTGTTTGTAGGCATTTACTGTAGCTGGCAGCAAACTGTGGGTCACTCACCCACATTGGAGAGGCCTCCCTTTTGCACAATCTTATCGATGGCCGACTTCACCTCTCTGGAGTTGGAGTAAGACTTCAGATTGATCTCTGTCACAGGGTCATCCCTTCAGATAAAACAACAAGCAATCCCATGACATTTTCCTATCTAAAATTATTATGTAATAACACAACAGGAACAGTGAGGTTACCCGTATTGTATGATGCCCATCATGGGTCCAGCCACTCCCACATTAATGGCCTGTGCCACCTCAGCTAGGAAGTCTTTCTGAATCTTGAAGCGCCGCTTCCCAATGCTCCAGCTCCCATCCATCAAGAAGGCTAGGTCCACCTTACAGTCTGCAAAAGGACACAGCAAAAATGTTATATTAAAGGTGACCTTTCAAGTTTTTGACCACTGGTAGCAGCTTATAGCAATGTTTATTCCTGTATGTATACAGGTATGTATGTATACATTTAGTTTATGTCAGACACACATATATGAGCTGAAAGTGGCTAGTATGTTATAAAAAATCTACAACGTATCTTTAGCACTTCACATTTTCACATGAAGAGACTGAAATGAAATTTTACTTAATTTTTCAAAATCTTAAGTGATAAATTATAATTTAATTATAAAGCCAGTGATCAAATATAAATTCCACACATACTAGCCACGGAAATATGTGTAACCTACTTGGGTCTCCCTGTGACAAAGGCTCGGGTGCTCTGGCTGCAGGTGCTTGCTCACCAACACTGAAGCCTTAAAATGAAGAAACACACTAACAGATGAATTTGGCTACAACATAATCTTTAGGTTTGGTACTGTGACTCCAAAGCAAAAGACAATGTGTGTGTTTTGACAGAATCAACCGCCAACCTGAAAATTTATTTCATGTAAAATTTCCACAGGGATTTGCAGCTGTTCACTTTCCAGAAATCCCATAATCTGGCCAGTATTTGTTGTGGCAAAAATTATGCAAAACAGGAAGCGATTTTTCCTCAAGCAAACATGTCATTTGACTCCAAATCTCTTCAATTACAGGCTGAGCCATAGCCTCTGTTTGGTTTGGACTTTCAGTCAGAAATGAGAATTACTGGCAAATGAAATGGCAACGAAAAGGGAACAGCTTACCTGATTCATAAAGGTTTACTTCTGGCTTCCAGGCATCCACTGGCTCCACTGCACAGACAATGTCACACAAGCTCAGCATTAACAAATTTCTACCACAACATGGTAACTGCAGAAAAAAGATTTCCTTGTCACAAATGGAAACTATTTTTAATTAAGTTTTACACATAATTAGAAAGCCAAGGCAGCCGCCATTTACTGAACAGAAGTACCAATACCACAGATGTTTGTTGTTGTGATAACCACTGCTTACCTCTCGTTTGGGATGTGTCCAGTGGCGTTTTACGGCTGCCATCTGAGTCAGTGGATCGAGGCGCTGAAAGTGAAGACATTATCAATGATGACAGACTATGATACTACATAATCACATTATGGGATACAGCCTGATCCCATCAGCTCCATATTTTATTTGGTTGGATGTGTGGTGGTATTTTTGTGGTGCACACTGGAAATGGCTTAGCCACTCGATTTTCCAAACCATGTCCCTTCTACTTAGATTTGGAGGATCGGCTGTGTCATTAAATAGATGGAACCAGAGCCTATAATCTGCAAATGTGGGCTTCTTGCATGCCCCTTTGTGTCTTTTAAGTTAACCATATTATAAATAGTTTGTATTTTTAGTGTCAAGGCTTTAACTTTAAAGGAAAATCAATGTTTTGCCTTTAAATAATTTAACACCATACGCTTGTTTGCTTTCTGCCTTAGATGAGAAGATTAACACTCTCACATCTGTGATTAGCCTAGCTTAGCATAAATTCACAATTCACCTACCAGCACCTCTAAAGCCTTGTCTACACAGGAGGTGTTTTAACCATGTCTCTCAGTCATCCCTAACACGTGTGTCTGATTAGACATTTCACACTTATATATTAATCAACACAATTGTCTGCACAGGCAGCACAATAGTCATGTTTAGCTGGCGAGAGACATACAGTATGTAGCACTGAAAGCCTGTGTCTTGATATGCTATATAAATCTTTTCATATATGCATAACTACAGTCATTTAATATTGGGCTTTAAGCAACACCAAAAGACCAGTGATCTACACTGAACACTGTCCCTGAATGCATCCTGTATAAACACTCAAAGGATTAACATAAACCTACTACTACTCTCTTAGCATTCTGCTTTTACCATTCAGTTTGTGTTGTGCTGCAGACATGGAAAGTTGTTAAATCATTTTTTATGATTGAATTTTACAAAACTCAAAGTGTAAAACAAATTAGTAGGCAGAGTTTCTAACCTCTGGACAGAAGCAGACTAAGCTATGCTAAGATAAGCTAAGCACAGGAATGGTATCAATCTTCTTCAGTTTGTTCTCTGCAACAAGCACATTATTATTTATGTGACAAGATTTTAATGAATTTAATTAATTGAATAAGCCAATGACATGTTAGATCGCAAAAGAAAAAAAACAAAAAACTAGAGACATCTGACCTCAGACATTATAATGGCATAACATTTCAATGAAACATTAAAGGAAATGACACAAAAGTGTGGAAAAGTTGTACGAAGTAACAATGAAAGAGAAAAGTCACAGGTTTTACACGTGCAGAATCACAATCTATACATACTGTATGTATGACAATATACTGTATACATGACCTCTAACACTTGTTAGTCCCCAGTAAATAATAGAAAATAGAATAGAAAAACACTTACGGTATGGTCCAAAGTTATAATACCAGCGCTCATACTCTGAGATATCAGGCCTGTGATCACGAGCTAGAGAAGGATGTTTTTAAACCCATTAGTATGCCCGCATTGGATTTCAGATAGAAAAGCACATATTTCCATGTCTGTGATTGGTCACATATTCTCACTAAACCAACCTCAGACCAGTGAAAATAATGGCTCTGTGCAGAATTATCACCTCACAGTGTCTCCCTCTCACATGCACAAACAATCAACCTGCCCTATGCTCCTCTCGTCCGCACTTCACAGGAATCGCTCATATGGCAGGCAGACGGCATGTAAACACAACTTCCCGAGAGACACATTGCATGTACTTACATATGGAGCCCATTCAACACATACATGGTCAGCAGATGCCTAACTGTATCAGTCACACAAACATGCGCATGCAGCTTCAATGAATAAAAGATGTCCTTCCACAGTGAATGGGGACGTACCATAAGAGTGAAGGCTGACTTACCTGTAGTCTCAGGTGTGTCTGTCTCACTCCATGTGTATCCCGAGTCTGGAACTGCATAACTAACATCTGAATGTACAGCAGAAAAGGTGAAGGGTGTTTATTCTTGGTTTAAATTAATGACATTCCCATCAGCCTACACCACTTTATATTTATTAGCCAATGTTAGCATTAGGTAAAGTCATTCAGATCACAAGTGACCAGAAATAAGATATGTTGGCATATTTGGTTATTTACGTGCAATCTAAAATGCTCATGGTCACACTGCTGCTATTGGACTAATACATGAAAAGCTTCAGTGAAATGTGGAAAGCCATTAGACAATAAAACATTTTATTACATTCACTGCTGCCATCACTCTTACCTTAGTTTGTTTGTACAATAAGCAAAACACGAACCTTTACATTAGAATGTATTTATGATTTGCAGAAGAAGAATGAGCAATTCTCTGATACCTGTTGGTCGTCTAGCGCCAGGGAACCAATCAGGACGAGGAAAGGAGGGGGACGCCCAATCCCTTCTGGGAAAAGCTGTGCG
>OMLM01020153.1:0-40368 GCA_900302695.1 Helostoma temminkii | reverse complement strand
AAAAAAAAAAAAAAAAAATAGAGCAAATAGGGAGAAAATGTTCATCCAAAAGAACAATACAAAAAGGCACACAACAATAAAGCTTGGTTTACCTGCGCTGGTACGCTGTGGGAATCTACTCGGATAGGCACTTCCTCTGAATACTTTGAAGAAACCATGGTTTAGTTACATTTGAATTATGTGCTGTAAAGGACTGAAGAGCTGCAGAGTCAGAAAGGCCATAGACATACCTTGGCTGGGAATCTTTCCTTGACCATTCTGTGACTGTCCTATACCAATAACACAACGTGGGCAAATTTAGGCAAACATTGCTTTCTATGATAAAAGTACATCCAATATAATTTTAGTATTAGTATAAGCCAATAGCCCACGTCTATATTTACTGTTGTAAATTTTTGGCTTAAAACAAGGGCACTGAACTCATTTTACAGATTAAATACACAAGTTGTGCTGTTTATGACAAACTTTCAAAACAAAAGCAGCACTTCTGCACCGCCTCACACCCCTGTTGCTTTGCTTGACTTACTTGAACTCGCAGCTGCCAGAGAGGTAAGGTATGGGTGACTGCTGCCTAGATAGAAAAAAGACAAACGGGATGCCAATATGGACAGAAAGGAGATAATGTTACAGAAAATGAAGGAGACAGAAATGGTCGGGAGCTTGTCTGGCAAACAGCCCATCGCATTTAAACACATACCTTCAGTTACTGCAGTATTGTCTACTCACTGCTTTTGAGTCCAACACAGGGCAGACGACTCACAGTGATTACCGTCTGATAATGTTTTTAATAACAGTGATGAAAGGTCTGGTGATCAAGTGTACCATTAAGTCAGTCAGCCAAGCAACTGAACAGCACTGTACTAACTTCATCACAGACCAGCTGTAATTTGTTACAAGTGCAGTTGCAACTTGTAATTACCAGCTGCAATCAGTCATCTTCATCACTCAGTTTCACACAAATGAAAGCTTGTTCTGGTAAAAAGAGAGATTCTAGTTACAAGCCGCTACTGCTGTTAGTGAGATATCAGCTAGGCGGCACACTGGTTGCAGTGGAGCTTCTGTCTGGATTGGTTTTACTGGATAATTAACAGCATCCTGCATCCAGGTAAAGACACAATCATGTGCATAACATACATGATTAAGAAAGAATTAGCTTTTTTTTGTACATGTATGTATGCAAAAAAGATTCAAATTTCAGTGTGCGTTTGTTTAAATCACCTGCATCCCGGACTTTATGGACAGCAGCTCGAGCCTTGGTAGTCGTGGGTGTAGTGGTGGTGGTTGTAGGAGCTGGTGTGGTGGTGGTAGGTTCGGGTGTTGTAGTTGTGGTGGGTTCTGGTTCAGTTGGCAGCACCGTTGTGTGTGTAGTGAGTCTGTCCTCCTTTTGACCTGTAGCGAGATGACAGATGAAGGTGGTCTGGACGGGTGGAGAGGAAGAGTGTCTAGTGTCTAGCAGTTGCTGTGTTGTAATACAGTACATTCTTCACCACACAGACTTCTCCTTCAATCAGAGAGAAGTTCAGCACGTCAGAGTCAAGAGCCAGTGCATCTATCTGATACCTTCTGTCCCCAGAAGCAATGATGTGTAGGCCAAAATATGTCTAGGCATCTTGACAAATCATATTAATCTTCGCATAAACAAAGCATGATGTAAGTGTAACAGTAACCCTCCTCTCACTTGGTTTCACATAGGTAGGTCTTGAAGGGACGTAGTCCAGGCTGGATGGGTAGATCACTCCTTTCTTGGGCTTTCCCACTGAAACACAACAGAGTCAACTGTTGTTCGAACAGCTAATTCTAATTAACTGTTTAACACAGTTGTTTTTTTATAATTAATACCTGAAACGACAAATGACTCCCTCCACTTTGGCAGAGACAGAGAGCGCACCCCGTTGGAATTACTTCCTTTGTAGATGTTCTGCCCCGCCATCTTCTTCACTATCACCTTTCCTCCTGTGTTGGTGATGATGCCACTGGGGACACAACATTTCTATTAGATATGAATGTTAAAAGACTGTCTACTATGAAGACATCACACTGAGCTTTATTTCACTTCAGTCTAGTGGTAACCTGTGGATAGCTGCATTGCAGATGCTGGAGATAGAAGCAAACACGCCTGTCCCATAGACCTGCTGCTTTGTCTCCCTACAGCGTGCAGGACATTTGACTATGAACTCTGGGAGGTTGATCTTTCCTGCTCTGACATCACACTCTATGTCTGGAACGACTGTGGAAGGAAGAGGAAGTAGAGCAATAGTGTTCAAGACAGGATTTTATAAAGGTTTAGAGAAAAAAGCAAGTCCGGACTGGGGTATTTATATCAGTCAGACAACAAGTAATTCAATGACACCACTTTAGGGTTTTTTTCACTTGTCAACGGCATTTTATCAGGTTATTTAACAAATATTCTGCAAATTAATCGATCATGTGGTTATCCTTCACATCAAATTTTGCTTAACTAATGGTTATGTCTCAACACAGTACACATCACACACAGTCGTGTACAGTACACCAAAACAGTCACAGTCACATCGTTTTATATCATGATATATCATGAGAATTGACTGCACTGGACAGAACCAGTGAAGACAATAACACCGGTACTAACAGAGATTACAGGCTTGCTTGTTGATTACAATGATGTTTTCTACCTTGCTTTGGTTTCTTGTTCTTTGATCCGTTAGGCTTGGCCCAGCAAGCACAGGACAGGAGGAGCGCTGCGGGCAAGGAAGAGGGAGTGTCATATAACAGCAAAAAAAAGTAACATAATCATCAGTGTGTGTGTGTGTGCTAGAGGACGCTGCTGTTTGTGTGAATTTACAAAAAACTGATTTGGGAAGAGTATTTTGGAAATAAGAAACGTTGTAATCATGAATGATATATGTCCAACTAGAATACTCCTGCAGAGAGACCGATGGGTTGCTCACCGAGGCAGATTGCGGTGAGTGATGCTCTGATCATGATGGGTGGTGTGCTGGTTCAGCAGGTCGACCAGATGTCCTTACGTAACCTTCCAACCTTAGAGAGAATGAGGAGAATCAGACAAATTTCACTGCTATTCCCTAAAACCAATTTCCTGCTTCCTGCTTACAGGCATAAAATAACTTTGCACACTTAAGTCAACATTTGTGAGTGTTTTGGTGTCAGCTGGAAAAAAGACAGTGTAAACTTGAGGCACTGGGATGCGTTTTCTAAAAATATTTGGATAAATATCGGGCAGACTATGAACTTCACCTATGCTAAGATCCACACATTTATTGTACCTCATATTCTCAAACCTATTTCAAGATCAACCAGACCAAATAAGATTTGTATTTCAGCTTGGGTTGATGTTTCTTGTTCCAATTATTTGAGTTACAGAAAGCTTAAACTATTTGTCAGGAGCTCCACAGTGAACGTGTAAGCTCTGAGACATAATTGTAAAGAAAACCCTCCCACGATCTAGGTAGCCAGGCTCAATTAGAGAGCACACACAGACATAATATAATGTCTAAAGAATGAAACTGTGTTCAATCAGATGTCATTTCGTTTGACAACAACAACCACATGAAGCTGTATAACTGTTTGATATACGGTGTGTTTACAGTGGACACAGAAAATGTCTGTCATTCTGATTCAAAATTTATACCCATGTAAAAACATAAATCAAAGTAAAGCCTGTGTTAACAAGAACAGAAGTAGATCACCAAGATGTCATTCCAGACACTGTAGGTTTGTTGTAATTATAGCGCTGGTGATAACCACAACAGCCCAGTCTGAACCGAAACACGCAGCCAGAGAAAGTCTTAGCACACAGGCTGGAGGATGAACTGCAAATGGGAGCCACTCCATTGCCTGCTGTGCTGACTGGGGAGGCAACGACTGAGGCCTCCCTGTTAACAGAGGAATGCTGCACCTCCCACAGGGCGGCGTCATGTCTGTCAATGCTGCCACACAACAGAAGTCTGATCAAGTGGGAACATGTGATCGTACAGTACAACAACCTTTGAGACAGGGTCAGGTATGATTCAGTTCAGACTGACATTTAATACGAAGTGTGAAAGCACAAATTATAAAGCACCTGTCTTCAGATTACAAGTCGTATCCTAGGAGGGTAAATCTGGATGTCAAAGTCCCTGCATCGAGACAGTCACTGAGATGCCCTCGAGCAAGGCTCCAGCTGGCTAACGTGTGGACAGCTTCCAGGTATGAAAGCATGAAACAATAAGACATTCCTGAAAATCACTGCTCTCAGCAAAACGTCCCTTTGAAAAGGAGATGAATCCGGAATCCTTCATCAGCAGCAAAACTGCATCAGAAAAGTACTTTAAGAGACATCATTATAGGACAGATGAGAGAAAAACAGCAAGAATTTCTAGGGACAACACTTTTCATTATTGAATCATCAAATAAAATCAGTCAGTGACGTGTACTGAAGTGTCTGAAAGTGATTTCTCATCTAGTGATGGTAAGTATTTATATTTCTATGTAATGATTAGTTTATCTGCAGGTGGCAGTGATAGAGTTTTCCCTAATGCAGGTCTACATAATAATGAGCACTGACACAGTCGTGTGCTTTGCTGGACAGTTCACTGCTGCACAGGCAGGACTACAGTTTGAAAGACAGCTGGGAACAAGCAGAGACAGATGTGAGCATCTACAATGTGAGAGAGGTGAGCGTGCTTCACTGGATAAAAAGAAAAAAAACAAACTCTCATATTCCTGTTTATATATGAGGACATCTCAACTTTTTAAGCACTGCCCTTTCAGCATGCAGTGACTCCAAAATAATACTTTGTTTATGATTGTTTTTCTGAAGCCCTTAAGAGAGGCATGACATCATTTTGGAAAAATAAAATGTGCAGAAAAAGACAATAATTTGAGACCTCTTAATTTGTGATCTCAGCATGAGCCTCTAAATGCAGGGCAAATGATATCCTTTGACAAACACTGTGGGGTGTTTCCAGTACAGTAGATAAAAGATTCTGAGAGGACTTGCACACGCACGCACGCACACAGTCATGTACACACATTCAACAGAAATCTGGGATAACTTATCATATGAACGGTATGTGAGGGCTTTCAGATTTGCCTCTTACCACCACCATAAATCACAACCAGGCTGAGTTACATACTGTGGAAGTGTTGGATACACCTGTGTTAAACATTAGATAAGGCATAGGTTATACCTATAGAACAGCTTCAGCTCACCTGTGTTGTCACATTAGCTATATTCTGTGCCATGCAGAGTATGTCTAGCCTCTAACTTCAGCTAGGTACGGACACAAAGACAACAAACTGTTCACATCCTGACCATTAACTAAAGAAAAAAGAAAAGCTGTTGCATCAGTCACTGTAGAAAAACCAGCAGTTCACGCAGGTCACATAGTTTGAGGAATTAAAAGTGCAGAATTCATAAAACTTACTGTAATGTGGATTATATGCGCCCTCAACACCCTCAACCAAGATTACACAGTTCAAAGCTGTTTTGCACAAAACCTAACGGTCTGCTGTCGGAGCAAAGTGATCATTTTTTAGCACATTTCTGGCAATAATGATGCATAGGCATCAACAATCTGATGCGGGATGGAAATCTCACCCTGCAGGAATGCAAACAGGATGCTCGGCAGCTGTTTGTACCTATTTCAAGGGCCAGCACACAGGTTCTTAAAGAGCTGGCAGGCAACACACACCTGTCACTATAGCCTCAAAGGTATTTGAAGGTAGATGCTGTTAAGATTAGTCCTTATTTTCAGTTTGTCGTGTAAAGTTTGCTGTTTCAATCAGTAAAGGCGACCTTTAGTGCCATGCAGTTTCATGAATACAATACACAGGGACAGTAATTCACATTTTCTCTGTTTCAGCAGCACCCACATTCCTTGTGGATCCACAAGGCACTAAAGGGAACTGAGGCTCATTTGAGTCTCATAACCAACTTTGTTTCACTATTGCATGCCTTAAGTGAGGCAGTACCAACACACACCCAGTGCCAGGCAGCGTTAAATCCCAGCAGTGTGAAAGAATTGTCCTGTGAGCACATTATATGTGCCAAGTGTTGTAGCAACAAGCCAAATACAGCAACATAGGAAAGATCAGACTGAAACGAAAACTAACAAGTTTCGACAAGATCATTTCTGTAGTATTTTGGACTGCTGCTGTCAGAGCAGTATTTGTTTACCAAGCACAAAACTGACTGAAAAACTTTAAGTCTTGGCACCAGTTTTAGTGCAAGCCACAGCAAGCTACTGGACATACTTTACAGAGATCACCTGTGCTTAATCTGGCTCCTTCAAACCACACAGAAATATCAAAAGTGATGTACAAGAATATAAAAGAAGAGTTTCTGCTCATTAAACTGGTAAAAAAAAAAACTATTTTCATTATGACACAGCTTAATTAATTCAGCTAAAAGCCTCACTTAAGGCAGGGCTTAACTAAATTACTACACATAAAACAGCAGTGCTCTTATTTATCAACCAGTCGAGCTCATCTGAAATGAACCAGAGTCCGAAAATGTAAAGTTAATGAAGGTTAAAAAACACTAAACCATGTTGTAAATATTAGAGTGGATTAATAAACTCGACTGGAATAACACATTCTTACATGCACACCCATTATTACGCGAAATTACGCATCCTGTAAAGATGGATAAATCATTCAGGCAACTGCAAACTCAAAAGTTCACGTGTCCGTAGAGAAGGATGAACTTACGTGGAGGTAAAATAATCCTCAATGCGTTAAAGAAGGAAATCCCTGCGCTGTTTCTTCTCACTCTGTCATTGAAAAGTGGTTTGGACCAGAGGACGTGTGTGCGAGCGCTGAACTGTTCCACCTGGACTTTACTCTTGCATGATCGGAGCCTCAATAAATCTGGAGAGCGGGACGGGGCCAGAGTTTCCCCTCTTTGCCCGTCCCACTTCAGACTCCCAGCTCTTCACCCAGGCAGAAGAAGATCAGGAACCCGGGGCCATCATCAGGAAAGGATGCAACGAGCTGGAACCCTGCGGCATTGCTGCGCAAACATGTTTTTGTTTTGTTTGTTTGACAGGTGAGACAGAAGCAGCCAACTCATATTTTCATAGTTTTAGCTTGCCCAAGAGGAAGATATCCTCCGCATTGGCATCTTAAGCTGAATCTCTTTGTTACGTAGAGAAGAGAAACCCAGCTGTGGTTCTGATGTGTGTTCTGCAAGTTCTGACTGAGAGAAAACAACCACCAGGAGTGTGTCACTCCTCCTCCACCAAATAAACCAATCAACACCTGTTTGTGACGCATACAAAGTTACATCCACTGTCACTTTTTGTTTGTAGCTTTTGTTTGCTGCTGTGGTCTACAGCTGAGCTCTGTGCAGTCCTGTGTCAACATTTACTAACAGTCAAAGCTTGTTGGTTTATGCAAATTGCCAAACAGCTGCTGCCAATACTATATGGATGGTTTTCTTAATCTGCTGCCATTTTGATTTAAAGGTCTTAATGGCTGCAGTATAAGAGCTCACTGTGAGTGATTGTGGTGTTTACAGAAACAACCTCAGGGACTTTTTTAAAAGATTAATGAGTCATGGCTGACACTGATAATTTCTCACTGATGCAGTTAGAAAAAAAGATGAGGTGCTATTTCAAGATTATTCCTCTGTCAGCAGAGCCATCAGACTTTAGTGTGAACACTTGCCAGCGGAAAAGTTGTTCACCACACCCTTGGACGAGGGAGGTATTTTAGTAAAACTGGAGCCACTTTTGCTCCAACCAAATGTAAAATGACACATTTACATGTGGCAATTGAAAGATCACAGTCTGGCATATTCTGGGGAATGTGGGAAATATGAGGGTATATCTGATCTGGTGTGAGTGCCTTTAGAGACAGCAGGGGAAATGGCAGAATACTGTGCCATCACGTGCTGTGGAGATTTCAGTGTTTCCAGATGTTGTCGTGTGTCTCTTGTCTTGCTTCATTATGGACTGGACATGTCATCAACTGGATACATCTGAAGAAGATTCAGTTATGGATAGAATGAAAACGCTTTAAACCACGTGTCAAAATCCCACTTGAGATTCAGAAAATGATTTATTAACATTATTTACGCATACAGTTTATTAACATGGATAAGACCAAAACATACAAAAAATGCTGATAGTCTTCAGAGTCTGTCACACCAGTACTGTGACGTTTCAATGTGCGAGGGCACATCAATGTGGAAGATGTCCTGTATGTCAGACGGAGGAGTCTGAGGAGGGCTGTTGACCCCTGAGTCGCTGTCAGGATTGGACTGGCTCAGCTCACCCTCTGCATATTTTGCCTCTAGCTTCTGGACAGGGAGTGAAGCAGGTGGGGACGGAGCCTCAGCCTTGGGTTTGATGTTTTTGAAGTGTTTCAGGCGCACCACCTCCCTGTGCCCTTGTGTGCACGGCAGCAGCACAGCGACATCTTTGCGGAATTTGGAGCTCATGCCGAAGTAGATGAGTGGGTTGTAGAAGCTGGCAGACTTGGCAAAGAGTCGGGTGATGATGCTGGTTGTGCTTGGCACATGGAAGCCCCAGGCCGACCACATAGACACCACTGCATATGGCGACCAGGCGAGGATGAAAGCTGTGCAGATTACAATGGAAATCTAGAGAAGAACATGAGGGAACAATTGTCATGAGAGGCAATACAAGAGAGGAGGTTTATTACTGAGAGTGCACTTTTAAGTGGAGCTTTAATGAGTCTAATTTTACTCTTTCTTTTGAAATAAACTTTTTTTTCTTGTCCCATACCCTTGTGACATCTCTCTCCACCTTCCTTTGGCGGGCAGTGAGGAGACCATCAGCTGACATAGCGTTGGTACTTTTCACTTGGTTGATAATGGAGATGTAGGAGAAGAGCATGATCATAACAGGGATGAAAAAGCAGAAGATGAGGATGGAGATGATGTAGGACTTGTAGATTGTGGAATAATTGGCTTTGGACCAGTCCACCTCACAGGTGCCATAACCCCGATCTGCAAGCACACATATCATACAAATGCAATGAGATGATAGCTCATAATATTAAATAAAATGTTATATTTATTCTGTTAGGTAGGCGTGTGAAACCAGACCTGTGTAGCTGCCCCAGCCCAGCAGTGGAGCAACAGACCAAAAAAGTGCTCCAGTCCAAATGCAGATGAGTGAGACAATGATGGTGTTTATGTTGATACAGTAAGCTGCAAAACACAATGAGTAATTTGAATTGCTATTAGTTTGGCAGACACAGGACAGAAAAAGTGAGAGGCACTTAAAGATCCAGCATTCCTGTTACAAATGTCAAGATTGTGACATTTATCAAACAATGAGCTCTTTTCTCACATTAACAGCCTCTGCAAACATCTGACTGAAAATGACCTCTGCTGACACATAGCTTTGAATTGCGATGAAGAAAAAAAAAAATCAATCTGCCTGTTTTTTTATTTCTGAGCAGCATTTACATATCTTATACCATCTCTATACGATACTATAGGTGAAGCACAGCTTCCAAAAGAGGATTTCCATACAGAGTACCGTTGTTGCTATGGGTTACTGGCTATTACTGCTTATCTGCACAGGTTTACTGTAGTATTTTAATGCCCTAAATTAATTTATCTTGGACTAAATACCAATTTGGGATTGCTGCATTTAGGCCAACATCAGAAAGAGGCCAATATCTGTTTGCAGTAGATGTATCACAACTGTGCTCTGGCACACAATACAGTTGATGATATTGCACATGTACAACTGATGTTCATAGCTGAACCACGAATGTAAAAGTACCCACACACAGGTTTATATACCATTGCTTGTGTTTTATGAAAAACCACAAACGTAGTAAAAACAATGAGCGCCAGTTGCACAACCAAATTTCAATATAATTAAGACATTCTTCAGCATCAATTACACCTTGAAATAGAACATGTCGCCTCACATTAACTTAATGACATGTTGGCAAAATGTAAAAGAAAACTCTGGAGACAAGTGGTAGTTATTTTCATGGCTGAAGGTTTCGTTAACACACTTTTCTGTAAGATAAGAACTTCTGGAATGTGAGAAAGGCAAAGACGCCGGTCTGAAACTTTCTTTATGTTCTCTCACTTTAAATTAGGGAAGCTGGATCTGACCTTTGTTTGGGTGGCATCCCTTGATGTATCTGGTGATGCTGATAACAGTCAAAGTGTTGATGCTTGCAAGGCCGAAGAGCAATGTCAAAAAACCATCTACCTGGAAGGAGACGGAGAGGGATGTTGGTGAATCATGATATCACATCTTGAAAACGTCTTTGAAGTGCCATTGAAGCCTCAGGCTGTGTATCTATTACTTGCCTACTTGTTTCAGACCTTTGTCTGCTGAGTTTGTTTTTGCTTTGGATGTTATCAGATGCTACAGATGCTACAGATAAAGAACTCTTTCTGCCTTTTGCCAGTATGTTCCACACCCACAGCAATTTCTTTTTGATGAATGCTTTTAAACTTAATGTGAACTTTCCTTAGAGCTTAGACTATTTAGTCCATTGTTCAGGAAGACAATCTTTTAATCGCTGCTCTTCTTAAAGGGACTTATACTGCTTTGTTTTATGTCTGTCTCCAACTGTGCGACACCCTGCTCCCTGCTGTGCCATTTCCAGGTGACATGGATCAGTTAAGGTCTCACTGATTACTTTCCTGATCCTCCTTAGTGCTAATCTTATTACTGTCAGTCATCACGTTTCCTCACCCTCATTCGTTCAGGCTAATGGACTTCCAACGCATGATTTTAATTCATAACTTTTTTGCTGTACATTTATGTTTTATATGAACATAGGGTCAGGTGTATTAAGACAGTAGCTTCTTAGAATCATGTGATTTGATATTGTCATCCAACCTGTCATCCAATAATTGATCATTATTGTGTTTCATTTCTGCCTCAGCTCACAAGATAAGAGCTGAATGTTGTTGTGATTTTTTGTGAATCCTAGAATTAGCATAAAAAAAGTAATGACTTCAACGACTACTCATGACTACTTGTACTCTGCTTTCACAGTCCCTCAGTAATCTTATGTGCTATATCAAAGAGTCCCATAAGGCTGTATCATATTTAATAATGTCCTGTCCCATAAGGTGCAAAACTCAGGGATCTGGCTCAGCTTGCATCTGTTCATGTCCCATCATGCTCCATGCAGTAATCTGTTAATGCTTCTCACATGCTTGTCTCTTTCACCTTGCTGTTCCTTCTCACCTCTATTTCTGTCATGACTTAGTCACATTTCACTATCCCCTTATTTACTTCTGACGTTCCGTCTCTCAGCCCACCTCTCTCAGGGGAGGTGAAGTGAGAAAAGTGTACTGTGAGGTCAGTTATTTCTCCTTCACCTAAAAACCTGAGATTGGATCTAAGAGATGAGATAATCCTGGATGCCACAGTGAAGCCTAAGAGCAAAACCTCAATTTATAACATCCCCCCCTCAGATGGTTTGTGCTGCTGAGACTCTAAGTGTTCTGGTTACACAGCCTGTTTTTGTATGATTCCTCAGAGAGTTCACTCACTGCAGCACGGATATCACAGTTTTAACCACATCGAGCCTTAAGCAAAAAGATATCCCTGGATGAATTCCAAGCTGAAGCATGACAGCTATTTCATTTTAAGCTGAGACTTTGGGAGAAGGAAAACAGAACTAATCAGCACAACTTAGAAATTACACACAACTTATCTTTTAATTAAATATAAATGATTTGTCACAATTTAGTAACATAAAAGCATGTAATTACGTTTTGCAGCAAATGTTCCCCCTGTTGTTGTTCTTATTTGTTCCCTCTTTGCTTGTTGACAGGTGCCACAGTTTTCAAGGAGTCCCCCCATTTAAAGGCCTCCACAGTGATAATCTTATTAGAGATTTAACCACCAGCCCTCATGGCTATCAGTATAATCCCATACACATACACATACACATACACATGTATGCTCACTTTGCTGTGGGACCTTGATAGATTCTTTTAATGTACTTCATTAATAGGGATTGGGCAAACACTGCACAGCATTACAATTTTTACAGGAGAATAAATATTATGAAGGACGTAATGAAAGTTTTGGTGTGACTTGTACCTGGCAGGTCCAGATCCAGGTGATCAAATACCCATTATCCTTGAAGATATTGAATATTTCTAGTATCCCTCTTGAGTAGCCAAATAGTGAGATGCTGGCATCAGATATGGCAAGACTTAAAGTTAGGAAATCTGTTGGCTGAAGTGAGGACCGCTGTCTGTACAGGACAAACATCACTAAACTGTTTCCAAACCAGGCCATCCATCCTGTGGAGACAGAAACATATACTTACTATATTTACTGTAGTGTAATGTAGTGAAAATCAGAGCAGCTAGTAGTGGAGTATAATAGATGAAACTGCACCACCTTAAAGCATAATATTCCATAATAGAGCACAGTAGTGTAATGGAAAGTCGAGCATCTATGATACAGAGTAATTATAGAGAAATAAGGTAAAATAAGAGAAGAGTAGCGAAGTATAGTAAAGTAGGGTAGAGTGGAGCAGATTCGAGTAGAATACAAAGTTAATAGATGTTTTATTGTATGGTTTCTGTTTCTTGACCTGTTATACAGTATAGTTTTAGCATACAGAATGATGTTTTATGATATTTCAGCGCATGATGGCTAACTTACCCAGCACTAACAGGTAGACTCCAATGATGTTCTCCCCTTGTTCAGAGAGATTAGGGTCTGTACGCAGGGTGCTGAGGTTATTATTCCTCCATGGAATATTCACAACCTTCAGAGGAAAACTTTTCAGTGTTATTTCCATGGCCTGAGTTTCGATGCCAAGGCATGAATCCTTGCTGAACTCTCGAGTAGCGCTGCTCTCCTTTGCTTTCTGTGGACACAACAGTGTTACACTAGCAGGGATGGCCAGTTATTTTAAATCCAGCTTACACACTGTCACTAATACCACTCCACTTGCTGGCCAAATGATTGCAGGTGTAATCCTATCTATTTCTTAACAGCTAAGCAGATAGAGATTTTGGGTTGAGACCTTTGCCAACTGGGAAATGTCTAGTCAGCCAGTCCAGTAATGGAAATTAAGTTATTACATAAAGTTAAAGACAACTTAAGGCCTTCAGTAGTGTCCAATTCTGCAACAAGCTGAGCCATTTATCAAATTACAAACTGCATCCTCTGCAATGTTTGTTAAATATTATTTTCTTCTGTGGCTTTGCAGTTTTTTGGTCAGCAGCCAACTTAGAAGGTGGATGTTAAAATTTCACTAAGAAATAATTATACAGTGTGCTTACCATTTAGCCAAATCCATTGGTCACATTCTAAGAGTCTTAAGGTGTATAGAAAATATTCTTTCCAACTAAATTATCCACATTCAGCACACAGTCATATGTGGCATGTGTCATATGTGACTATATTTGTTTTAAGTCAAGTCCACACTTTTCATATGCAGTTCAACATGTTTCACTTCAGCATAAAAACAAATTGATCAGTGTTAAAATAAAATTAACATAAAATGTGATATGTGCCTTTGTGGGATTTACATCCTGCTTCACATCAACACCCTTGAATAGCATAAAGAAAAACTGTTTTAAAAAAAAGTCTCAGCTTTAGCTCAGCTTATCTTCACTCAGCTTATTATCAGGTGTGTCCTGTGAGACTGTCTTTCAAATAATAACTACTGTAGCTCTAAATACCTACTTTTGGTGCTTGCCTTGGGTTTTACCTGTACATTTGTTGTTAAAAAAGAATAAATGAAAATGAAAATCAGAGAACTGTCAATTCTGAATCTGAGAAATCATCATCTCATAATTATCTTTTAATCTTAAACCGTATTCATCATACACATATACAAATATAACCAGTCTTTTCATCAAAATATCAGCAAGAATGCAAATAAGTGTATTTCCCCAAATGTCTATTCATCACTAGTTCTGTACGTTGAAATACTGACTTCATAGACCAACGTAGAGAAGCATGTTGTCACTTGATGTTGTATGATTATAAATTATAGAAGTTTGTAAGGATGCTGGTGAGCAAGTTGTGCTGTAAATCATCTGGCAACGATTTGTGCCATGACAGCCAATCAAACAATCCCTTTGTACTTTGAACGTAACCACTGAGTGTAAACAGGAACCTCCTCTAGAGTCATGTTCTACTTTTCACTAATCACTTCCATTTACAAAGAGTCATGCAGGTGATGACTTTAGTCACGCCAGCATAACTGCAAAAATAAAGACCCCATTAATCTAATGGTACGTTGAGGTCAGAAGTATCAAATTAATTATAGTTAAGTTAGTGTGAGCTAATGTGCCCTGAAAATTTTCATCGTGACACTGTGGAACCTTCTTATATGATTTACACTATTATAGCAAACAAAGAAGGCCATGGAAGAAAAATGTGGATTAGCACTTTAGCACCATTTTATTAATTAAAATACTTTATTCTATTTAAACTTACAGTCTCACTTCCTCCGCCCTTCTCACCTTTACAATGCACTTCTCTGTGGAAACACATATATCAAAGGGGTAACCTAAACCATCCTCTTCAGTCAGATCACAGTGTACACCTTGTTTCCCTGATGCCTTAGTGCTTCAGAGTTCTCCTCAGACTCAGACTCTTTCTTCCAGTCTCTGTAAGCCAGTCTGCAGAGAACGACAGAGCTAAGGGGAAAGTGAACCTCTCACCCCAACTGTCACAAGTCCAGCACCAAACACTGGACCCGCTCATCACCAAACCTCATCTTCACCAAGCCACATGGCACAGATTCAGCCCTGCAGTGATCCCTGTGTATGCAGCACGCGTTTCCTGATGCCTCTGTGGGTGAGTCTAAAGTGGATAACGTCATAATTATTGTGACGCATCGTACAGACACCACACAATATTCCTTAGCTGATGTTGAAGTGTTAATCTCTATTGAGGAAATCATGGTATGATGATTCAATATAATTTAAAAGAATTAATATAATTTCTATGAATGAGCACACCTACATTAACAATGGCAAGTGAAAGTGAGAATATTAACATTAGACTGCCTGGCAAATGAGAGAGAGCAGTATTTTCTGTGCCATTAGTGTTGAGAAGAGCTGCTAATGACATTACACAGTGGCCACTAAAGCCAGGAAGAACCTGCATTCAGCAGGTGCAACAAAACAACCAAACATTTGACTGTCAACAGCTGACAAGTGCAGAAGCAAGGTCTCACAGATATTTATGCTCTCTTTTGGCAAAATGCATATGTACTTTTATAAATGAGGTTTGCTAAGCTAAGCACAAAGCAGCGGTATGTACCGTACACAGTATAAGGCTCAGGTGTCGGCACGTTACAGGAAGACATTAAGATTAGCTTAACTCTCTCCTGCATGCTTTGGCACGTGTGTGTGTGAACCTTGGCGACCACAGTGAAGCCACAGTAGGCCACTGTATCATTAGGCTTATGATGATTACTCTCGCTCTTTCTCCCTCTGCCTCCTTCTCTCTCTCGCTGCTGAGCAATGCCTGGGATGTAAGGTTAAAAGCTCACAATTTTCCAAATGGAAAATCACAGACACAGATACCATTATGGAGGTGTGTGTTAAAGGCTTCGAGCTGTCTGAGGGCAACAAAGCCTCTCTTCACAGAGGACATTCACCAGGTCAAGAGACCAATACAGGATCTGCTTAAAAAAAGGTCCACACACTTTCTCTCTCTCTCCCTGTCACTAAATGAGAGACACAGGGTCTGTTTGTATGAAGGCCCTACACAGTTTGCAGGTAAAAGCCTCCCCTGTCACTTAAAATGTGTTATATGTTGTCTCTAAAATAAAAAAATGAAAAATACCTGCTGTATTTTCAGAAACAGGTCAGGTAGTTTAGGCCTACAGGTGAAAATGGCACATATCCAGTTACAAAACTCTTTAAACCACTTCAGCCTGCTTACAACATGTTCACACATCCTTCTTAAAAGGTTTACATTTGTCATGACTAATATAATTTCACAGAAGTGAGGAATTTATTGTTATTCATGTTAATATTAGTGTACAAGCTTAATGATACAATAATAACATTTGCACAGTTTAGCAAAACCAGACTCCACAGGGGTCATGGGGAAAGTTTTAACAGTAGATGTAATATTAAACATATATAAGGTAAAATCTGGACAGTCTCAACAGATTCACACTAGAGATTTGTGAATTTCACTTAAGCCCACAGTTCACGCAGCGACTTTACCACATATACAAAGACTGGACTGTTTTACTATTCCCTCTTTGACCCAAACAGTCACAAGGCAAACTTGCAGACACAGAGATTAATGTTTAAAATTTAATTCCATAGAAAAAAGAGCATTGTGCTACAGACATTTTTTGCTGATCGGCCGAGCTCTATGAAAGTGCACACAGAAAAAAGAAAGCACTTTAAATTCTTAGTTTTATCTGCTATTATATCCAGGAGAAAGGGTCTGCACTGATGTGTTTAACTACATTTTGGATAATAGCCTACCTCAGAATAAACCCTGTAGAAATATAATAGATGAATGGTTCAGTATGCATTTAAGAGCAAGTGAACACAGGCTCTGTGTCGAGCAATGTAAACTGATTTTGTGGCTCACGATCTTTGGCTCTGAACCACATGTAAACATTTATATGGGCACCGGGTCCAGATTGCCGTTTCGCCTCCAGAGTCTGTTTGTTTAAGCTCGTAACTTATGTAAGTAGGTCTCATTTAGAGTTGAATGTGCCCCTTTGCTGAAGGGGTCTTCACATCAGTTTTGGCAAGAGGTGATATTTTGCCAAAATATGGATGCGGAAATGTAAAATCCGCAAATAAAATTCACCATCCCATTGGGAAAAGGACACCGTCGGTTGCAGAAGACATGCATCTTTTCCTTCAGAGATTTTCAAGGATCTTTAATTACAATTAATTACCTTCAGTGACTAGTAGTCCTGAAGTTGTTTGGTACCATGGAGAGAGAATATAATTCACTTTTCGCATCAGCCTCTTTGGACTGATGCTGGACCCTGCATACTCTCCTCAGGTCTTCTGGGCATTCAAGTGATTAATGATTTAGCTTCTGTGAGAAGCTACAGCTGCAAGAGCCTGACAAACTGACAACCTATCACCCTGCTGATCTTTGTATAGCTTAAGAGAAGCCCACATGTCCCCCAGTTAGATGTGTTGAAACACATGAGCGCTTCCGTCAGCGATGGAAGGGAGCGAACAAGCTTGAAGCCGTCAGTTGAGATTAAAACTACATCAAACAGCCATTTCAAACTTTCTAAAAACATTGTGACCTCATTAACAGCATAGATGTTCTCAGCTGTCCTGATGCTACATCAGTGAGTGAATTGACCCAGGTGTGACAGAAGATTAGTGGACAGCTCCATTATCCTCTCCCTCAACAATAATTTGTTATACCTAAAGATGACATGCTTGCTACACCTGATGACCCGTGACACATGCCTGTTTGGGCCTAATTAAGAAGGAACAAAACAACTCAAAGTGCCCTGCTGACCGCTGGGTGACCCAATTAAAACATCAGGTTACCAACTACTGCATTTCAGTCATGTTTTCGGTTAAAAAATATTTAGATGCGCTTCAAGGTGACAAAGGTTAGAGATATGTATTGTGCCAAATGACCTATAATGTTATTGGAAAGTTAAATCATTTACATATTTTGTTTATATACATTTAAGGCCACTGAGAACTGGAATATATCCTACATGCTGTGGATGGAAGGGGGGCAAATTATATATGAATTTCATATATAATTTAGGTATAATGTAGGTAGGTAGGTGTAGTAATACCTACCTACATATTTAAGTTATTACTCAACTCATAGCTTTAGGCAATTTCATGGACTAGTTCAACCTTGTGGGAAATACACTACTGGGAACATAAAAAACACCCCATGTCTTCAGTCAGCAGCCAGCTAGTTGTCATAAAGATTAAAAATAGAGGAAACAGTTTTGCTCTGTTCAAAGACAAACGATGCAGACAACATGCAGAAACTTAGCAAGTTGCTGCTTCAAGCCAAGAAAAACATCATTATCTTAGAGTAGCAGCTTCTAAGTTTCTAAAAGTAGTATCAATATTCTGATATAACTCAATATGGATACAAAAATTTCCTAAAATCTCAGACTATTTCATTTAAGTGTTATAGTATAGTAAATCTTACTTTTCTGTTTTAAAAATCTGGAAGCAAATGTAAATCAGAGCATGCAAAGCATGAGGCCATGGAAAACCCAATACATTTTGCCTTTTGTTTATTGATTTCACAAAGCTCTGCTGAGCCCTGGGAAGAAATTAGGTCAGACCTGTGACACAAATACATACAAGAAGAAAACAGAGCAGTGCAAAACAACTTAAAAATACAATACAATACATGTACTGAGGATAAGCAACGCACATTATTGTGCAGTGTGGTCTACAATGCCTTCACAACACCTCACACAGGTGATAAACATGCGATGCACAGAGATGAATAGATGCAATCAGAATATAATGAATTTAATTCAACTAATTGAATAATTAAAATCTTTCAAGCTACTTTCTCTAGTTTATTTGTACATGTGAACATTCAGCCTTCCAAGGACTGGTCTCACTTAAAAGGAAGCACTTTATTTACCACCCGACCAACATACCAGGCTGTCCATATAGTGTCTCACTTACTTTCTACACCAGCTGTAAAACACCTGGCAAGATTTGGGCCTCCACTTAAAATATGACCCATGTAGATTTGTACATTATCACCATGTGTCTCTGATTGAAAACATGAGCCAGCAGATCAAATAGAAATAGTTTTGATCTTTCCTGTCTCAAATGAGATTTGTCTAAGCATTTCTCATTTGTCTGCTTTGAAATCCAGTTGAAATATACCTGTCTCATTAATCAAGTATCATCACATAGAAATCTGATCTGAATAGAGATCAAGCAGCTGCAGCAGTTTCTTTATCGTTGCTCACGTATTTGGAAACAGTTGCTTTTTGGAGCAACATATTCCATTTAAAGATGCTCCATAAGCTCAGCTGCAGATTCAGGCGATCATATACTTTACATGCATCACTACATGCAACCCTATTCACGTTGTCATGTTGCTTCAGTGTTTTGAATATGCTAAAAATGACACATATGACACATGTTCTCAATTTCATGCCTTTTAATACTGTGGTTACTGTGGCTTGCATGGATAAAAATGCCTACGCAATATGATGCCTGTTATGAGTACCAACACTTGGCACATTGCAGAGGTTAATTCACACTTTAATTATACAGTGATTTGCACAGGATGCTGCAATGGTGCACATTAAACTTTATAACCCTTGGTGCTGTGCTACCCTATGATATATAATAACCACTGCAGTTATTTACTAGCTTAGTTTTTCTTCCTGTTTCTCATGAGGTACTTTCTCAAATGCCATCACTTTCCAGATGCAGCTTTTCCTGTGACTCAGCCCTCATACATTTCTCCTCACTGACATCTCCAGTATATGCAAGTTTAATTCTTCTTGCCATTTGCAGTGCATCAAAGTTTTTGTTTTGTTTGTTTTTGTGATAATCACAGTGAACTTTAAAGGCTCTATAATTCATTTCAGATGGTCTTCTGAGAACCATAACAAACACAAAACTACTTTGCTCCTTGCCCCTCCCGTTCTATTTCTGAAACTAAGCCTTCGTGTAGCCGGTCTCTTGTGCAAAACTACCATTAGCTGTCAGCACTGTGCAAAAAAAAAATGCTGCCTCTTAGGTCTTACAGGTCAATCTTCTGACTCCATCAGAGGTGTAGTTGCAGCAAAGTTTTCTATGACTTGCTCCTATGTTACACTTTTCAGAAGTTTCGCTAGGTGGCGGGTGGGGCTGATTTGTGGGCTGTAGCAACAACAACAGCTCAGTTTCACTGGAATAACAACAGAAGGCCTGTGTGTTACCCAGAAACATGGAATTAACTTGAACAGCTGAGAGACAACACATCTTGTCCCATTTTTCACTTAATTTCTTAGAAAATAAAATGTTAGTTATTCCAACGTGATAGATTTCCAAAACACCCTTCTCATAGTGACTCTCTATTCTCAGTTCCCACCCTCCCAGCAGACACCTAATGGTCCTTAGCTGTGGATAAGGAGACGTCTGTTTTGCAGATCATGAGAGGTCAAGGTCTGAGCCCTCACAACAAGAGCAATTTCAAAATTCAGACTCAAACACAGTCCGGCAGTGAGATTTGTTTTTGTCATGGCAGCTATTCCTGGGGATACACACTACCTAGTAATTAAAACCAGTGTTGCCAGACATATAAATCTGATTAAATAAGGAGTGATAGAGTATGACCATAAGGGAATGTTCTTAATTATTTGAAATCCACAAAGTGACACCACAAAGATCAACGAATATGACAAAATGTGTGATGTGTGTGTTGTGAGTAATACTGTGAAACGCTGGAGGACACAGAGAGATGAAAGAACTCCAGGCCTGTTCTTGGGCGAGTGGCCAAGACAGTCTGCTTTGATACTAAAACTCTCCTTAGGCTCAGTTCAGCAGGACATCATTGATAGATCTTGATGTTTGAATCACGATAACAGGTACGCGTGACTTCTGCCAGTGATTGCAACAAAATTTATTTCTACCCTAAAGAAATGCACAATGTCTGAGTGTGTTTTGGGGGTTTCTTACGGCGAACTGAAGTCATATTACACAGCTTTCACATTTCTAAATAAGATCTCTGCGTGTGTTGTTCAATTTTGGAAGAGGCTACTTTAGAGCATGTTCATATATGCAAATGAGTGATTCAGCAATCTGCTTCAGTTCTTTCGGGTGTAATGCTAAGGCAGGAATGTGTGCTCTGCTTGATTCTCTCAATACCTGCCAAATCAAATCACATTCACAAGGCCTACATTTAATTCTTTTGATCTTCCACCACATACAAAAGACTGTTTGGATAAGAGCAGCTCTGTGTGTTTTGTGATCCTGTTTTTAAAGACTCCTACAGCCATTAGCTAGAAGCTTACTTGGATTTATAGTCCTTCTCTGTGTCCACTTGTAGTTAATTTGTTGTGATCAGGTTATATCTTGACAGAGAGGCGATGACTGAGGGTGTGGCTGGAGCAGGGTGGACATGTTGAAGGGCCTCAGGAATGATGATCTGTTAAATACTGGTAATGAACGGGGGGGTTGAGGGATTGATCAATACAAAACTAAAATGACAGCTGACAACTCATAGAGGTTTAAAACCGATTTAAGTTTTGACAACTAAATGAGATGATCGCCTCAAAGAGACTGTGGCAGAAACTGATTGGTTACTGAAATGCCCTTAGTGATCCTATTGGATTTGTGGAAAGGGAATATTTAGGAAGATTGTCCGAGTAGCATCGTCCTTATTGACTTTTGCGTAGCTTTATCCTCAGCTGTACATTGTTAAGTGCTAATTGGTGAATATCACAATATCATATGCTGTCATATCACAGCATCACAGAGCAGCTAACATGACTGGAGATTATAGTTCGGGATGGACTATCACAACATCACAATATCAACTTAGTCACTTAATATGGCCATCAAGTATTTTAACACTTGACTCTGAGGGCAGGGTTCTCACTAACCAAGTGCTGTGAGATGGGAATGGGATGGTTTTCCACTTGCTGCACAGTGAACCTTATCAGGGTCAGGGGTGGAGCTGAGCCACCACTCCAGTCCTCACATGAATGACCCCAGGGAGGGGTAACAAAGAGATAAAAAGAGAAGGACAAGGGGATTGGAGCAGAATGACAGACAGAGCGTTATTACTGTGAAAATGATCACTCCTCTCTGCACTTTCACTACTCAAGTGTTTAGGCTGCTCATGAGTTGAAGGAATGCACTGCAGGGCAGACTGCAACTCACTTTGACAGTGCACCGTCCCCCACAGCATCACCTCCCCACCCCTCCTTGTGTCAAACCCATGTCTAGACATGTCAATCTCAGTCCAAATTCAATGTGAGACCATCATCTGGGGAGGATATTTGGGGGATGATATCAAATAAATGCATGTAGTCTTATTCGCCTTTTATTCAAGTGCATCAATCCATCCAAATGGATGTGAGCCTTAAGACAGACATTTCTAGAGATGTGTTGACTGCTTCATTGACTGATGTTAAGTCTAATACATCTGTGCAGTGTCTGTGAAGTCAAAGACAAAGATTTGGCTCCTGGTCATTTCGCAGAGGTTACTGAGATTAATGGGTTTGCAGGTCATGTGTAGACATGACAGAGTTTTTCCTCCCCTCCGTCCACCACCTCTGTCTTTTACAGCTTTGTGGCTGCAGGCTGCAGTGGGAGAAATACATTAGCTTAAACTTGATTAATTTCAAGTCATCCAGGTGGAAGATGAATCTGATATTTTTAATCATTTATCCAAACTCCCCTATGGACACATCCACCAAAACATGTCTTAAGTTGGTTTAATATATGCTATATCTTTTCTACACCTCATAAAAAGGTTCTGCTCTCTTAAATTAGACAGTGAGGTTGTAAGACCAACTCTAACTAAACACGGATCAATCTGTCCAATAGAGTGAAAACTTAACAAACACACAGTCAGTCACAATCACAATCAACTCTTTCCACATATAGAAATTATCAGAAACTATATCATAAAGCATATAAAGTACTTGCATAGTTCATTTCTTACGCTTATCATCAGTGTTGCTTCCAGAAATCTTTTATATGGGTGGCCAGGTGGGGCCAGTGAAAATCTTGGCATACCAAATCGGTCCTCCTTGTGCTAACTGAGATTCAGTTAAGCCCGTGAATGTGCATTGCCTTCCCTTTGATTCTTCTTCATTCAGGACAAGACAATATGCATCCAACACATTTATCTAAATTTGAGAAACACACAAACATTTCAGAAAAACACACGTTTCAAATTATTTACAATACATCTTGAGCTATTGTAGCTGTTTCAACTCCTTGGCTGGATAGAAACAAAAAGAAAAAAAAATAATAACAAAATAAATATCAGATAAGTTAAAACAAATAAAAATATTTTTAGAACAGCTTAATTTGCCTGTTGAGGTGTCAAAAACATCCACAAAATCATTAAGATTTATGCTCTTCATTATTATCATTGTAATTATTTGCTATTTATTTACACATTTATGTTTTGATTGAAGGTGACTGTAAGGTATGCAATTTTCCACTGCTTACCATAAAAGCAAAAAATATAAAAATAAGAAAAATTAAAAAATAAATGACATCTATATAATCTATATTTTGCCAAGAAAGCTTATGAGAGCTTTTTTTCAAAATATCCATCTATTACTTTAACTCTTTAAATTCATCACAGTAGTTTTCTGTATTGCTCAAAACTGGGGCTTACCTGATATGAATAAGCCCATCTCATTTTTTACAGTCTCACACACCATAAATAAGCAGCAAGCAAGAAAAACAAATTGGCTCATAAAAGACAGACTTTGCCATTGGATACACTATTAGACTTGGCTTCCAGCCTCCCACGAGAGAGAAAGATTAGACTCCCATGGTAAATGAAGTTGTGTTTTGGGTGTGCTAGCCTGTGGAACAGTAGCAGCCAGTACTGATCAGTGGACACAGCTCAGCCCTGAAGGCTTTCCACTGTATGAGCTAAAGGCAACACAGCTTCTCCTAAAAATATTGTCATCACATTGATTCTCATGATTATTATAGCATAATGTCCAGTTTATGGCTAATATTTGCACATATTCAAAGATTAATCTCATAAAGTGAGACATGTTCACTCACTATAATGAAACCTTCCCATTCACATACTGTTTTCATAATAAGCCTCTTGAAGAAACAGCCACTGTTTGCTCAGGTCCTCACTGTGTTGAGTATTATTCACTACACTACAGGGTGGGCTATTTCACTGGAGGTATCAAATGATCACCTATTCTGTTTTCCCTTGAGTGGATGCAGTAGTCTTAGCATCAATGAGCCACTGTGGAGGTGCAGGCCTCTGACACGCAACCGAAAGGGAAACTGTCAATCATCACATAGTTTAAACCACCTCAGTAATGTTCTGTCTACCGTCAGCTAGAGACTTTAAAGCACATCATGCACATATGATAATTGCTTTGCACTGTAATTACAGGATATTTTAGTAGTAATTACTGGTGAGAATGTTGAGATTAGCCAATTTTACAACTTGTAGGCATTTATTTTGTACTCAGACAAGCAAGGTGAAAGGTGGGAAACTAACATGACTAAATAATCATCAAGAATTTGTTTACCGAGCTAAATACCCTCAGTGAAGAGTAAACAGAAAAAAGGTGATGACTTAACGTTAACCCCTAACACGCTCCATTCCTGTCTGGTGTCATCAAAGAGGCTCTTTAGTCATGACAAGTTAAAAACACACTCCATCCAACATCTTTCCCCTGAGGGAAAGGGAATAGTCCTAGGAGTGGCTGCAGCTCTGGGAAAGCGTGTTTTGCATATTGAGCTTTTTCTTTTCATTTCTTCTCATGATAACTTCTAGCAGTGTGGAAATAAAACTCTTGAAAAACTTTATTGCAAAACACTGTTTGAATTTGTAGACTCTGTAAACATCTCCAGGAACAAATGCTGCAGCTCCCGGGGCTTGTTAACCACAGGTAACACCACTAGCTGACCACAGGAAAGGCTTACGAGAGAGAGGTTTGATTTAAGTGTTTATTGCACTGAATTAAAGATCTATTACTGGCCAAATCAGCTGTAGCCTGACAGCTGGTGAGCCCATCTGTGCTCAGCCACTAGCCTTGTTATTAGATGATGGCTGATTATGGGGTCTTTTCCAAAGAGGTTACATAATGCAACATCACTCATCAACAATGTGACCTTGTATGTACCTACTGTACAAGTGCAAATATCATGACATACCCAAACCTGCAAACTAAACGCATCAGTCATTCAACCTGACAATCAACATGGCCTTTATTTTGTTAATGGCAATTTACAGCATTCCACAGATTTGTGGTTGCAGGCAAAAATAAAGCTGAAACCTGAGTTAAAAAAAAAAAAATCACAGTATTGGGCAAAACAGAACTGTAGCACCATCTACCTACAAGAGTGAAGCTTTATGAAGCTTAGGTTTTCCCAAGTCTGTTGCAGACGGCCTTTCATGCATGCGTTTCAATTTTTTTATCACTATAAAAATGTTTTTGCTAAATAAATACATGTTCTTGTTTATTTTAAATGATACCTTCAATTAAAATTATTAATCACAACAATAAATACAACTATTAAGGATAAATTCTATTAGGTTAGAAAAATGTAAACCCTTTTGCAGAAGTCTATTAAACTCTATTTGTGTTTATAAAAGTAATGTGACGTTTTGCTTTGGGGAGTCAAAAAGGAGTTAAGTGTATAGTATATTTAATATTTTATGTATACATTTGCAGTTAGTATCCAGTTCCTTAAAACATGAGGAATCAGTCACCGAAGAAAAAAATTAAGCATTCAATAAATGTTTTTATTGACACATGAGAAAACTGGGAAGTCATTACAGTCTTATGCAGTGAAACATGTTCCAAATGAATGTGGGACTCGTCTGGGGGGAAAAATGTTGGTCAGCACAATACTTTATTCCTGTCAAGACAAGATTTGTATCTACAAACTCTAAGTGCAAATGGAAAAAACTATAATACAAAAGCCAATGTTTAATCTCCACTCCTCCATGTGTACAAGTACAGAGAGCACTTGGTGATGAATACCATCAACATGTCAGGTCATCGGGTATTTAATGAGTGTGTAAAATCTAAATCAATGAGGCTATGTCAGGATTTTCAAAAACCTGCTGTACTCATAACTTAGCAGGACATTCTTCAGAATAAATAAAGCAATTTCAAGTAGCAAGACAGTTTTTTTTATAAGTGTAATACAGTAAAGAAAATCTTATTAGCAAATAAGTTTTCCATAAAACAGGAAATTTACCCATAAAGTTTCCAAATGTCATAATATTTATACATTATACCTATAAGGCTTTACCAACCTACTAGATATTTGTCCATGTTATTGTTAATGGTGTCTTGTACCCGTAGAGAAACAAACAGACGAATCAGTTGGTGTTTTATTTTCAGTTTCACTTCAGTTCTTTTTTTGTTTTGTTTTTTTAAATCACACTGAAAATGAACACTGAAGCTCAAAAAGCTGTTGTGTCACCAAAATCTTTGTTCCATTTGGTGTACATATTAAGAGTGGCTGAGTTAACGCTGGGCTTAATGCGCTTCAGGGAATCCTCAAAGTCTTTCATCCTGATGTTACGCACCTGTGAATGTACATTCTGTATAACTGTACAGATAAATACTTTAATGTAATGGTAAATGGTTAATAAAAAACTTCTGTAGTACTGTGAGTACTTAAATACCATCTCACCTCATTAACAGCCATCTTGCGAACTTGGTCTGGTCCCAATTCTGTGAGAAAGATTTGCTATTAACATCAACTGGATCAAGCCCATCATGAAGCTATGTGATTAATACCATGATGTGACAAAGTTACCTCTGATTGGACCAAGTGCAGCATCTTTGGCTAACGATGTGAGATCACTTCCTGAATACCCTTCAGTCACTCTATCAAGGTAAATGTCCAAGAATTAATACAGGTTAGCATGAAAACACTGCTGCATCGCCTGTATAGCATCTAAATGTGAAACTCACTTTGCAAGAGAGGTTAGCTCATTTTTACTAAGTGGATTTCCATGCTTTCCCAAAAGATTTTTCAGCAGTGTGAATCTTGTCTGGAGAAACAAGACGTAAATAATATAAGAAATCAAATCAATAAGAAATTCACTGTATTTCACCGCTTACAAAAGACACACAGTAGCGTATGAAAAGTAACGAGCGGTCCACATTAAATACCTCTGCATCAGGAAGTGCAACATAAACTCTCTTGGCAAAGCGTCTGTGACACAAACATAGAGGAAAATGTCTGTGACTTTTATATATAAAAATATAGAACAATTATAGAACAACTGTATCATTACTGAGCATGTACTGTAAGACTGCATAATATACCTGAGTACTGCTTCATCAAGCTCCTGAGGTCTGTTGGTTGCTCCCATTACAAGCACCTTGTCATCCCCTCCTGATTGTACCTGAAACCAATAAGTACTATTGTGAAAATGACCAATGCTCTCTTTCACTGTGCACTGCATTCACAATCAAAAGAAAAAACAACTGGAATGTTTATTTCATAATAATGAAACAATTACAAACACAAAGTACAATGGTGCAGGAACTGAAATTGTTTAGAACTTCACATAGACTCATCAGGTTTTTTTCAGATTTGCAGTAAGTTGGGGACATTTCCAGTACTTCCAATAGTACAAAGCAACACAACCTGTTTCTAGCTAACTGCTAACTCCATTTGCAGCTCACAGGTTGACACAGTTTATATAATGAGATGGGAATTTCATTGCATAAGAACTCGCATGAGAATCATAAAGGTTTTAAGGGAATTTCAGTATCACAGAAATTAGGTGGGAGTTACCTGTATACCCTGTATACCTGTAAACAATTATTAATAGCTAATGTGCCATACTTAATATTCTACAACATTAAACATATAGTCTTGAAATAGTTTGCAGCCCACGGTGTATTTACTATATCCATGATAAAACACTACACCCTGTTTCTTGTAAGAATTTGTATCTGTTCACACAAGTGAGGACTTTTAATGTTCAATATTTTATATTTTCTAAAATATTATGTTAAAAAAAACTTGCATTAGGTAAATAGACAGTCTATACTGGATTGACCAATCATGTAGCTGCAAATCACCTTTACTGTCTTATAAAGGGATGAAGTGATAATCAATATATCCTCGTAGATCCTGATCTCTGGATCTCGTAGTCTAATTATGAGACAACATTAAACATTAAAACTCTTCATTTGTGAAGACAGGATAAACAAACAGGAAGTGTCATGTTGTCATGGATACAAAGTAGAAGTGTGCTATCATATCAACCATTATAATACGCAATAGAGAAGTGTAATTTGGCCATATTAATAATGTAGCAATGCAGCGATGTTTGATGACAGTGCAGTGACACAAGCTAAATGTCTGAGGACCACAGTAGTGTGTCAGCCCTTAGTAACTAAAAAAAGGAGCTGCTTCAAGAGTACGGACGTTTTCAGCAGGTACATTTCTCCTGGAGAGCAGCTGCATTTACTAACTAAAAATGTACCTTTTATTAAGAGTATGGAAGTTTTCACCCAGAGAGCACATGTAAGTTACATGAGGCTGCAGAGAGCTGAATAACACAGAGATTATATGTTTTAAACTCAAACTCCACCTAAAGTCTGACACAACTAACACAAAAGTGCCCGAACAGAGTCTAAATAAGTCACTGTCCACTGTGGATTTCTTTTATTGTGACAGTTCACGCTGTGTATCAGATGTCAGAAATAATTTGAATGATGCTGTTGCCTGTAGGCTGCAGTATTTGATAACTATAAATTACTGAATACTGATTTACTGATAATTATCAGCTGAACAACACTGTACATTTTTTCCCTATATTGTCATAAATATCATCATCACAAATTTTCCTGATATAATTTTGAGCCTAATACAAAGAGTTACACTGTGGGCTGCAACTCAGGCTTCACTCCATGTTTACACTTTGAGAACATTAACATCAAATTTCCTGCTTACAGTTAATTTTCGCTATGAGTCATAAGACAGATAGAAAACTTGCACTGGATGACTGTGATACTGAAGAAAACTGAAGAAAAGCAAGTTCTGAAGAAGTAAATATAAGTTACAGTAGTATGTCATCATGATTAAATCTCTAATGTTGTTATTATTGTGAATGCAGTGTGCTTCTGTGCTCTCTGAGATAACAGTGACTTAAACACACTGTAGTTAGTGCATGATTGAATTTCAGAGGCTCTTACCCCATCAAACTCGATGAGGAATTCTGTTTTTAAACGACGAGAGGCATCGTGTTCTCCCTCCCTCCTTTCACAAAGCAGGCTGTCCACTTCATCTGAGTGTTAACAAAAAAGACAATTATAGGTTTATTCATGAGATTAAATATTCTATTCTATAAATAACAATAATAGTACAAACCAATAAAGATGACAGAGGGTTGTAGTTCTCTGGCAACTGCAAAAAGTGCTCTTACAAGCTTCTCGCCTTCCCCCACCTGCGATGGAGAAGTTAAAACAAAGGTAAATGTAGTGTCGTGTGAACAGTTACTCCAGAAAAAAGAGCACTAATACCCCTTTCTTACATATTTAGAGGTCAAACTGGCAGCGCTGATGTTGAAGAAAGTGGCGTTTGACTCCGCTGCGACTGCTTTGGCCTTAAAAAGAAAGTAAAGACTGTGATTCAACTGGTAACACCAGGGCACTATCACCAGAAAAGACCAACTTACTTACCAGCATGGTTTTCCCATTTCCAGGAGGGCCAAATAAAAGCAAACCGCGTGCTGGAGCTCGTAGGCCTGTGAAGAGCTACATGGCAAAGTGTGAACAAGAGTTAAAGTACATGGACATTTAAAATATTGTAAGTAGTGAAAAAATATTTATAAAAAGTAAAAGTATTTCGATCACCTCTGGCCTTAAGGCAGGAAGTATGACAATCTCTTGGAGTGCTTGCTTGGCCAGATTCTGTCCCGCAATGTCTTCAAAGGATACAGATGCTCCACTGTGGTGAACAGAGCAGCACGGTTTTACATCTGCATGTAATGTGATGTGACAGCGTTTGTCTCATGGAAGCGGTTTTGTGTCTAAGTACCTGTCAACAATTTCATTCAGAATCAAGCTGGCCAGTTTGCTGTCCACATTCTTGAAGTTTTTCATATCCCTCTTCAGTGGCTGTTTCACAGCTGAAGGTTTTCCATTTTGGGGTTTTCCAGCCCGCGGGGTCACCTTAGTGAGAACAAAAGTATCCACAGTCTTACACACTTCATCAGAACCAAACATTATGAAATACAAATGGACAACTACATATAACTGAACCTTTGGATCGGAGGCTCTAGGTGAAGGTCTGATGGCAGTGGATGGCCTGATGTTTGTGGCCACGCCACGCGCTGCAGGGTGGCTTTTAGGAGCAGGCTTTGGTTGTGGTAGAACACGATCTGAGGACTTCTGGGGATCACTTCTCCGTTTAGATGCCAGTGTTGTCTCTGTCAGTATTGATTGTATGGATCCATGTTCAACGTTTATCGCAGTTTTAATAAATGAATAAAAACACAGATTCTACATGTGACAACCAAGATGTCACTTACAGTACCTAATAGGACAAGCCTGTCTTTTGCCATGGAGAGATTGTTGACCATCTTATCCTGCAGTCTCTTTGCCCGGTCATACTGATCACCTGCAAGCGACAGGGAGGACTGAGAGTATTAAAGCATGTCACCATAGCACACCAGGGAAATCTGGATGTATGTTTGCCTGTATACCTTTTCCAGTGATTTCTATAGCAATACCCTTTTCAAGTTCAGCTATGCCTTTCTTGTACCACTGCACAGCCTCCTCCTTTTCTCCTGCCGTCACACACAGTGTTTGTTACGAGCTGTCACACAACACCACACATCAGCTTGTAACTCTAAAACAATATGAACAAACCTGTATCGTCTTCGTCGATCCTTAATGCCTTCGATATATACTCAAACGCCTGCTTATGGTAGTTTTTAATAACTTCACTGCTGTCTTTGCTTTTACTTGGGTTTATTTTGGCCGACATTGCTCTCACGTTTACGTTGCTGCCTCCTTGTCCTCAGTCGAGTTAGCCGCAGCTCAAAGAGGATACGGTGAAACTTTGCTTTTGAATTGCATGTATAGTCTGCTTAATCAGCAGTCTGAGGTTTATAAGTTGATCTTTATGTCGCGTAAGACACAAAAATATCTGTACCTCACCGCTACCCCAACATTTCGACAGTTAGCTTCCGCTTTCCCGTATTTACGCTTGCTAGCAGCTGCGAGCAGTCCCCGCCTTCCCGTTCTAATCCCGTGACAAAAACAAAGACGTGTTTTCCGGGTGGATTTTCGTAATAAAAGCCGACGTGGGTCATAGGGTTCAATTGTAACATTTTAGGGAAATGCCCATTGCACAGAGTACGTTCCCAGACATTATTCGTATGACATTTGTGCTCTGTGTTGGTATTGGACAACACAACTAATTTCAGCACTTTCCTTGATTTTTCTCAAGACAAATTACAGTTGGCTTTATCAAGTACAACGATTCCTTAAATTAAACAGGAAGTCTGTTTTTTGTAATCAGGTTAGGGGATTAAAAAAACCTGATTTCCCCAGGTAGATTTCTCCCAGAGAACTCTGGTTACTGTGCCAAAACTGGGTTTCTAATCTGCTTTTTACAAAAACAAATAAAGGCTGCAGGCACCTCTGTACTACTACTACTACTACTAAATCTGGTTTCTCTGAATAATCTGATTACTTAAGCGCACGTAAACGCAGTCACTATTGACCGAGGGATAATTGTTAGTGTGGTTGAGGTGCGAACTATGTGCTTTTATTTTGAATGCAATAGGCTTCCTAACCGGAAGTATTATTGGGATATTTCTTCTGCACAGCCGGGTTAGTGAAGTTATGGACACCTGAGCGGGTCTGGTTCTCAGGTGATGTTTCCAAACAAGTTACTGTAACTTAATCTGAGCAAATAAAATACAGGTATACGGGATTTAATGAATTATGCCGCAAAGTGGGGATATAAGAATAATATAGTGGTCAGATAGTGATAATTTTCTGACACCTAGTGACCAGTAGGACTCATGAGCAGCATAACTAGGCAGAGGGTTGTGACAGCCACATCATCTTAGCCTGAATGCGGACATATGATTGGGTCAAGCCACCAAGGATTTACTCTTTGCTTGGGTGATGGTGGGGGACCTATCACTAATAACCCACTTTACCACTGATAGGTCGAAACATAATGTAACACAAATTCTCATCTTCCATATTCACCCAATTCTGGAGGATTTATCTGTAGCTATTGTTGTTTTAAATGACTAAAGGGAAAAGCCTGTTGTATGTCACTCCCTGGTGCAAATAAAACTTATGTTAAATGCTAAAATACAAAGTTGCTGTGGTCAGTATAAAATACTTTTCCATACACATCCTACAACTTTTTTGTATTTGTTAAATGATGCATACATTATCCCATAAGATAAGCAATATGGGTTTTGATAAGAAGCTTAATCTCGGATGAATGCAATTTTTTATTTTGCAGTCTGACTATCCGCATAGCTACACATTTAAATACAGAAGTATTTAGTTTTCTTTCATTTAACACTGTGAATTAATAAATTGTCCTGTTACTTTCTGTAAGGAGAGGAGCAAACGGATGGGTTTTGATTGACGTCCTGATTAGCTTCTATTGTAACACTGTACCCGCTCACCTAACGGGCAGAGCAATACGATAATCAATCACCCTAGTAAACGGCCACGCCTCCTGAACTTTTCCACCAATCACGCTATGTTGGCTGATCAGGCAACCAATCAAAATACTCTGACGCAACTGTGACAACACTTTAGAGCCGCCTCTTACCTGGCTTGACAGACAACCAGTAATCCTCAGTTCCCGACTGTGACAGCTGTTGGTTTTGTTATTGCTCTTACTGTAGCTTGATATTGGCACATTACAAAGATTTTGTATTCCGTGCCTTTCCAAATTTGCATGATAATTAACCAGGCTCTCTAACAAGGTGACGTTAGCTGGTGTGTCCGGCCAACTCATTAACCGGTAACAACACAACGGCCAGCTGACGGAGCACTGAGCTTGTTAGCCTGCTAGCCCAGCTGTCTTTCCAGTGCAACTACCCTTTGTCTTTACAAGCAAGTTAGCTAACGTTACCAAGCGTCGTTTCTTCTCAGACCACCGGCTTTTGCTATTTTATCCTTTCGCCTGACAAGAGTTAAGAAAACCAAGATAGGCGGCTTGGGAACCAAGATGTCGAACCGAGTGGTGTGCAGAGAAGCAAGTCACGCCGGGAGCTGGTACTCTGCTTCGGGTAACTGTCAACAGAGCACCGTCCGCTCTAGGACACTGTGTGCTAGCTGGTTGTTTTTTTTTCCATTAGTGTATTTATTTGGTTTCTTTTGGGTCTTTTTTTTTATCTTGCATAACCGTCACTATCTTATTAACTACTGCATATATGTCTTGACAGAGCAGACGGTCGCTAACATGAGGGTTGTTAACGCTAATCAATCTGATGAAAACTCGGCTAGCTAACATTTAGCATTCATTGGCTGCTTCATGTGTGTTATTTGGTCTGGTCCATGGCTGGTTTAAGCTTATTCAGCACTTCCCCCTCTGATGGTCGATTGAAATGTTTGAAAACGGACATCTGCTCCTCAGTGTTGTTTTTTTTTTTTTGACAAGCACAGTTATCAACCCAATAATAGCTAACTCTGCTAACACTGCTGAACTTCCCGGCCTACCTGCTATGTGACTAGATTATACATTAGCCGAGACAGTCTGTCAGCAAGTGTTACAACTTAAACTGTTAGGATTGCTTAAGTGTTGTTAGTTTCTAACCCTGAGTCGCTTAAGTAACGCCACAAATACCACACGATGAAACAAAGGACTGGGTAGGGCAGGGCAGAAAACTGAAGGTTCATGTTGCACCCCTTCCCCCATTTCACTAGCTAGTCACTTGTTTGTTCATATTAAATCCTGCAAGCCTGTCTGTTTGTCAATCTAAGCTTGCTTTGCTGTATTGTTCGTAATAAACGATTTAGACCATATGTACAGAATATGTGTATACATGTATTGCATATAAACACACTAAGCAAGCGATAATCCACCCTGATCCCAATGTCTTCGTTAGTAATTATACTCGCTGTTTGTTTATCCTGCAGACTTGATGAAATAAATCAGTTTGCTAAGTTTGACTAATGATGACATAATGTTAGCCGCTCTGAACGCTAGTAGTTTGTACAGTGATGCAAACATTGACTTCCAGTGTTGGTAAATACAGGAAGCAAGTTTAAAATTCTAGTTTATTCTTATTGTGTGATCTACATCTGAGCACATGCCTACACATCTTGATTAACAGTGAAAATGTTTCACTGAAAAGATTCAGCAGCTTATAAATAGTTTGTAAGGACTGTAAAGGCGTCTCCAGAAATGATTTAGTATCTGTACAGATTTAGGTATAGATGCATTAAAGCTCATTTCTCATCCACAGTAACAAATGGATTTCACCCATTGTGTAAACTTCACTTGGTATCTATCAAATCCTGTTTGTATTACTGAGACAGTCTACATTTTAGTGTTCTTTCTATTCTACCTATCCAGGATCCCAGCTGAATGCACAACTAGAGGGCTGGCTGTCTCAAGCACAGTCCACAATCAGACCTGCTAGAGCCATCATAGCACCGTAAGAACACTGTGACAAATAGACGAAACACCCTAACAAGTCAAAAAGGTATCCAAGATGCCGTGTTATTTTTATTTGACATGTTTTTGTTTGCAGGCATGCTGGATACACCTACTGTGGTGCTTGTGCAGCACATGCCTACAAGCAGGTTGATCCCTCTATTACGTACGTTGTTCAGTTTTCTCTTTTCCTTATATAAGAAAACACTTTATATGACTGTTTCTTATCTTACATTACCCCCAACAGAGTGAACATGTGTTAGTTTAGATAGAAGAATACACTGTTAATGGTGCGCTTTTGGTGAGCAGCGTGATAATGTCCTGTTGTCCTTCAGTCGTAGGGTGTTCATCCTGGGTCCTTCACACCATGTGCCCCTCTCCCGCTGTGCCCTGTCTCCCGCAGACATCTATAGAACACCTCTGTATGATCTGAGAATCGACCAGAAGGGTATTCACTGTTTTCATTCGTTGTAATGCATATTTCATTAAAAAAAAACACACATTGGTACAAATAAAACCAACAAAACATAGGTGCGCTAGACATGAATTTGAACTATATTGGATCCTTTGTGCACTGTGGATGTTTTAGTTTTGCCTGAACACAGATCCAACATGAACATTTCTAGCAGTCTAGGAAGATAATGTACTTTTAATCATCCTGCAGTAGTCTTACGACAGAACCTTTCTTGGTGATGACGATTTGCCCATCTAGGCACTTAATCAGGATTCCTGATTGAAATCACTACTCAGTAGACATAGTCATGATAGCATTCACAAATGAAAGTGAAACTTGCCTCTGTTTAACAGTTTATGCTGACCTCTGGAAAACTGGGCTGTTTGAACGGATGACTCTGCAGACAGATGAAGATGAGCACAGTATTGAAATGCACTTGCCTTACACTGCTAAAGCCATGGAGAGGTAATACACATAGAAGCAGCATGCTCTGAACCAAAGATTGAGCACTATGCACATTCAGAGCGAATGATCCCACAAACTGATAAACTGCGATCTATTGTTCTAAAACAAGAACACAGTACTAAAGCTTTTAGTTGTAGCTCTTCCTTTTCATTGCCTTTCTATAATACTGTAAACCAGAATCACATTGTTGCAGGCCAGGGACACATGGAAAGTATCACATGCATAATTGATACAGTCGTCTGTTATGTTGGCAGGAGTCAAAGGAATTTACCAGGTTCAGAAAAGCAGGGATCAGGTAGTATGAAGTGCAGCGAGCATAGAGTTCGACACATCTTTCATGTGAATATATAAAACCTGTGGTGTTGACAGAAATATTAATAATGCACATCCATGCATTTTATTATTGTGTCAGCTTATTGTACAGTAGGGTAGATGGTTACTTTTCACTAATGGATTCTCTAAACTGTATAAATGATTTTATTTCCAACCATGCACACTAAACATGATGTTGACAGCAAGTTGCAGTTATTGTACGTTAATAACTCGGTAATCTGATGTTGCAGCCACAAAGACGAGTTTAGCATCGTCCCTGTGCTTGTGGGTGCGCTTAGTGAATCGAAGGAACAGGAATATGGGAAGCTGCTCAGCAAGTACCTGGCAGACCCTTCCAACCTCTTCATTATTTCCTCTGACTTCTGCCATTGGGGTAAGTACGGACAAATGAAAACAATTAAAGTAGCATGTTCTCTGAGATTATTATGTATCAAGTTTGTAATTTTGGGATAGTTTTGTCCTAATTGTGAGAAATGTGACATGACTGTGTCCAGGTTTGTACTGATGGTTATTTCTCCTTTAAAGGTCAGCGGTTCCGCTACACTTACTATGATGAATCTCAAGGGGAGATCTACAGGTCTATTGAGCATCTTGATAAAATGGTAACTACTAATAGAATATGTACATGCTATCAGCTGTTCAGTATAGTAGATATTGAATAAACATTAATGTGCAAGGTTTATAATACTTTTAGAAGACCCCATGTGCTTTTAATGTGACTGCTTGTTAAAAACATGTCTTAGGAGAAACATTTAAAACACGAAAGCAACTGTCCTGACACTGTATTTAACAGGAAAAAGCAGAGAAATTTTAGAAAGAAAAATAGTTTTGATGTATTACTCTAAAAAAAGAAAAAGAAAACAAGCTGCCTATAAATGTTTTATGACTTGTAAACCTTTTCCTTTCCTCATAAAGGGAATGAGCATTATAGAGCAGCTGGATCCTATGTCTTTCACCAACTACTTGAAAAAATACCGCAACACCATTTGTGGGCGTCACCCGATTGGAGTGCTGCTAAATGTAAGTAACACAGAAGAAACCAATCACCAGGTGTATCAGTTAGGGATGCACTGATCTGACTTTTCAGTTCCAAAGGATATTTTGTGTATCAGCTGATTCCTGATACCAATCTGATCACTGAATTAATACTTTGTATACCTAATATCTGAGTCAGATGGCCCAGAGGTTACTCTGACTTTATCTTGCAAGCTCCCCTCGTACAAAGTAGAGGTAATGCCAGAGTGTGACCTTTGTAGTGCCATGTCATTCCTTCCACCTGCTCTACACAGTCTCCCCTGCCTCTTGCTGAAATGAAGCAGAATTTCTCCCCATGTGAGATGGATCTGACTAAAACAACCTTCTGCTATGCTACAAGTTTAAATCTACATTTCCACACAATGTCCAGACCTGATCCTGTGGTGTGGGCATTGTCCAGAGTTTATGTGAAAACGGTTTAGAAATTGGCACATGAAATTGAAAATAATTCAGGAAGTTTCTTGTGTCTTCACAGTGCATCAACCAAAGTTAACTGCTTGTTCGTATTGTTTGTTTTAGGAGCTTAGCAAGCTCTTTAGCATGATGCTAAGCATGATGTTTTGTTGTATTGTGCAGTCCAAGCACCACCCCTCGCAGCATTTACTTTGCAGATATTACAAGTTGCTGTCAAACATTTTGGTGTAGCCAGCATGAAATAATGTACTTCCATTCAGCTGAGTCTTGAGCTTTCGTCATGCTGTTCTTGTGAGTCAAGTCTACCGGACACATGATGTACACGTCGCAAACATAATTGAAGTGAATAAATGGAGTCCGTGTTACAGTACCTGATCTAGGCCTTTAGGGAATAACAGTGCAAATGTCCAATTTCAATATTGGATCAGTGCATCCCTAATATCAGTATTTAAACTGTGTAGTCATGTAGTGATTTAAGTATAAAAAAAACCAAACAATACTTAGTTGTAGCATGTTGCAGTTGCTAAGCTACGATTGGACAATCACTTTTTGGGGGAGGGCTTTAGCAAACAAGAATGAGACGCCACCCTTATTGCCTATACATGTAACTTGGTGTGCTACTTGTTGTGAATCTGTTTCTAAGTTGATGATGTTGTTTTGCAGGCTGTGGCTGAGCTGAGGAAGTCTGGTTTAGAAATGAACTTCACTTTTCTGAACTACGCCCAGTCAAGTGAGTGCAGGAACTGGCAGGACAGCTCTGTGAGCTACGCTGCTGGGGCACTCGTTGTTCATTGAGGTTGACCTTCGCAGGGGCCACTGCAGCGCCGCTGTCCTGCCCTTACTTACCTTGCCATAACCTGACCCAGATACCCTCTCTCACCCCACCCCTACTTACGCCCACTATTTGCAGGAAGGACCTAGACAGTTGAAGCCAATACAGTCTTCTTTCTCTGTCTCTCCCTCAGCTCTCCTCTGCCTTTCTCCACCCTCTTCTCAGTTTGAAGTGTGTCAGAGCTTTTGGTTGAAACATTTTGCTTGACGTGTAGTTTTGAGATAATGTAGGAGCAAATGGTTTGAAGAGACAGGAAGAGTGTGTATTAATTTGGCGCGGAGTTAGCGTTAGGGGGGAGGAATCTTGATTTCGGGTTTTGCAAGGACTGTAGTCCTTTTTGTTCTCCTTACAACAATGGATTTGAGTTGTAAAAATGCAACCTTTACATTTGGACACTTGACAACCTGTGCTCATGTAATTTGCTTCAGAAAAGGAATGAAAATAAACCTGCAGATCTTAATGGAGAATACTGAAATGTTGCCAGATGAAAATGAAATGAGTGTTTTGACTGACTGCTTTAAGCTACATGAGACTTACATTTTGAAAACTGTGTCATAGGTAATTACTACCATTGCTCAACATCAGTTGTAGTTGCTAACAAAGGGCTGCACCCAACAGAATTCACTAACCCTCAGTACAAAACCAAAAATATTATTTCTCTTGTAGTAGTTCACTAAATATGATCTTTAATAATATTTTATTCATGTTATATTTTTTCCCTTAGTTTTATTAGAAGTGATTGTATTTACTCAAGTAGTGTGTAGATTTGATTAAAAGCAGTGTTGTCCATTAAGCTCTAAAGCCAACAACATGATTTACCCATTAACATAGTGTGTGCAGCACTGTTCCCAGATTGCAGCTACCATTGCAGCGTTATAAATGTTTTTGCTAGGGCCAGATGGCAGTTTTCATGCCACAGAGATGTAATCAAAGCTGGATGTTGTGTAAATGACTTCAACACTGACACCTCTAGCGATGTTTACACTGCCACTTTGAATATCTGTAGTCATTCAGTTGTCATTATGGGAGAATGGAATGGGAATGTCTTCTGTTCATTCATTCAGTTCTGTAGCAAAGCTTTTGTTTTGGTCTGTTACTGTACCTGTTCACTAGGTAGTGATTTACTGCTCTTTTTGTTCATATGTTTTGATTTAAGAATGCCAAAAGATATTGAGAAGATTTAATATACTTCATCCATTTTTTTTATGCTTCATGCTTTTTTTTTGTCTGTGTTTGAGAAATCACTTTAAAACTACTGCTGAGTCAGTATCAATTAGACCAGGTTAGCTAAAGCAAGGGATAGATGGGGCACAGTTTTAATATCGGGACTAGAATCTGACTGGAATAGGGATAGGTGTCGTTGCCTGCTGTGATTTAGATACGATTGGATCTGAATCTCCTAAAAAAAAAACAACCCAACAACAAATATTTGCATTTGCTATGTAGTCCTGCAGCCCCATATACTCCTTCACTAATGTTTTCATAGATTAACAAACTGCATACAAAACCTCACTGCAAATTCATAGTGACAATGTAGGCTTTCATTGACAATACGATATAGGCAGCACAGTGTCTGCAGTCCTGTTGTTTGAGATTTGATCATCACACACTGTCTGACTTCTGCTGCTAAAGTCAAGAAGTCCCACTGAAATGATGCAGTACTTGACACTGTTCCCTCTCTTTCTCTCTCTCCACCACACTTAGCAGTTACGCTACAATATGTGGGTTAACCAAGTAGGCACAGACTGAAAGATGAATCCCCAGACTCACTTGACCTCAGACTTTAATTTAAGGGAAACTATTAAAGCATGACACACTGTGCTATCGTGCCTTTTATCACTGTTGCACATATACATATAAAGCATAATCTCACTTTTAGTCTTATTTTAGAATGTGTACTTTACGTTTTCTTTCTCTCCATGTTAACCCTACCACTTGCCTAGTGCCCAAAACATCTCCAGCTCACCCAGCACTCCAGGGGTGTGTCACCTGTCCCTCTCATGTGTTGGTCTAAAATGGCACCAACTGTTATCTCCTTTCTCCAGCAGGGAGTGGTGTTCTGTTTTCTCCACCTCACCTCATTCCTGTAGCGAGAGACAAAGGCTGAACCTCAACACTGTTCATTTTATGTTTATGGGTCTTTGTTTATCTTTCCAAAATTGTTTTTGTATTATTTTTTCCTGCTTAGAGAATTGGAACACGTCACATACCTAAACTATACTACTTAACTACTCCCTAAATGGAGTTTTTTTGATCTCAGGTTCCACTGAAAGGCATCCCAAAAGGCTCTTCAGATAAAGCCTAGGATTCATGTTACAAAACAAGTAAAATGTACTGAAAAGCATGTCTGCTCTGGTGTCTTGTTCTTGAAGTATTTGCAGTCACACTAAATATTAATACTGGTATGGATTATCACACTTATATTCCAACAATGTAACAATTGTAATGTGGATTACTTGGTTGTAAACTTGGCAATTTTCAACCCTACATACCAACTGGGAAACATTCTCATTTCAATAATAGGTACACTTATTATTTATTTATTTACTTATTACCTATTTATTATTATTTATTAGTTATTTA
>OMLM01020152.1:0-14031 GCA_900302695.1 Helostoma temminkii | reverse complement strand
CGGGCTCCTTAGATGTCAGAGCAGTGACAAGAGTATACAGGGTCTCAGCATGTTGTCAGTGTTAGTTGAGAATGACCTTTGTAAAGAGAGGTCACTGCTGACAGATTAAAGGATCTGGAGAATGAGGAGAGGAGGTGCTGGAGCTGTTTAATACAACACTGAAACTGACATGTTTCCTAATGTCTAAATGTTTTTCACTTTTTTAGAAGATGTAAATTTACATCTTGCAGTCATTTCACAATATGTAAAAGGCCAAATATGAAAGGGGTCAATTCTAATTTTTAATGGGAATGATTATTATTATTTATTATTTTTTTAATCAGTAGTCTGTCTAATATTTACATAACTTCTTTCTGACTTCAAATTGAAAATGTATCAGTGTTATTTCAGTCAGTCGCAACATTTGCCTCTTTTTTTAAAGACATTTGACACAACACACACGTACAAGGAGAGGAGGCCTGCAGGTGCATCCTGGGAATGAAGAGAAAGAGAGGATACAGTGTTTCATGTTTATACAGATTGAATATTCAGTTTAATGAAAGTGTCTTAAACTAGTGTGAATCATTTTTCTTCTTTTGTCTGTTACATTCTTACTAAGAATGTAATTTTCTTTATTTGCAAAAATTTAAAAGGGAACAGCAGGAGAAATGTTGAAATGTTCTTTATCTTCATTGCTTAAATCAGCTGTGAGAAATGTAGTTTATAGTTTTTATAAATGTATTAAATCTATTAAATTACAAAAAAACTTGGACAGCACAACACTAACTTACAGAAACATGTCATCGGGCATGATTATATAATATCTAACAGCAACTGTTACATGTTAACCAGAAGGATAGATAATTTGAGAAAGACTGCCACCTTGTGTGTTGGTCTTGTGATAATCCTCCTGTCAGGAGCCCTCATCTGTGCTCTCAGTTGTGACCTCAAACCAATGCTAGAGGGGATCCTCTGTATGGGAGTCTGTGGCAGAGGGAATCTGCTGTCCTTAAGGTCGTCCACAAAAGCCTCCACACTGTCGAACTTTGTGGTGAGCCTCCCCAGTTCATCTTTCAAACTGTTAAACTGCCTGTAGAGGTCCCCAAGAGCATCTGACAGAGGTTTGATCCTGAGCAGATGCAGAGAAATTTAAGAACATACGGGTGAAAAAATGGCTTAACTCATCAAAGTCAAAGAACTTTAAAGCTACAACTGTTCATAACCTCACATGTGATGTAATCAGATCACTGTTTATTGGCAAAATATAACTGAGGTAATGTTGCCAAGGGAAATTGTCAACAGGAACATGAAAATTGCAACATGCTGTTAAGCTGAAACAGCCTCATCATCTGCGGGAAACATCAGGATAACAGATATAAATAAGAAATGTAAAAAAAAAATCTACACACTCTTAGTCACATCACAGTTTTTTTTTGTTTTGCCTATATTTAAAAAAATGACACAGAGCCTGCAGCTTATCTGAAAGTGTTCATCAGGAATGCTCACATTAAACATGCTCCAAGCTATTAGTAAACCTAATCTCTAGAGGAGAGGGTCGTTGACTCAGAGTAATGTCTGTCACAAACACTCTATTCATCGGAACATGAGGCTGAACCATTTCATGTTTTCTTTTGGCACCATCTCCATAGTGAGGTCATTTACAAAGCAGAGTAGATCTTGCATGGACAACTGTGATCATGGATCACATTACTGGCTCTTACAGGCCCATGGTCATGTGTAGAGCAAACAAGTTACATAATTCCTTATTTTGTTCGACTATCACGAACAATAAAATGTTCACTGTTGCTGGGAATCCCTGAGTCTTGTTATCCTTGGGCATTTAGTCCTTGTGTATTTTTTCTCTAGCTTGTGTACCAGTGACACACCTGTTGTATTCTGGAAGGACAGACGCATGGTCATTGATCAGCAGGTCTTTCACTTTGTTTAGAATAGCAAATTTCCAGTTGTCCAGTATCTGAGTCAGGTTTGAACAAGTCTTGCTGTTTCTTTGTTCTGCAGAAGATAAAAATTTGCATTATATAATATATATTTATACTAACAGCATGTATTCACTTTAATACTGGGGTGAATTGTAAACCTACATAATTAAGTCTACAAACACAATATTGATTTAGGTGCTTTTAAATTGTAACATTATTGACCTTTTGGATTCCAATGTGAGGCTTCTTGTTTCCATTTTTCTGCTCCACACACTGAGATCAGGCAGAGTAGGATCAGAACCTTCGGCATTTTTACTCACCTAACAAAGGACAAAGATGTAAAATGTGAACTGAGAAAAACAAATGAACTTTAAAGTTGCATGAGGCAAAATTAGAAATTCAGTAAGCAAGCACACCTGTTTAATCTTCTTTCACATAGAGAAAACCTCTTACACCTGTTGTCAAAGTTAGAGTACCACTTATGTGGTTGCATGTGAAATGGTCTACATTTTTGTTAGTATAAATCAAAACTGAGGTTTTGTCTCTCATTCTCTGAAATAAAAGTAAGATATATGTTAAATGAATTGTTCTTTCTTCACTGTTCTTTCTGAATTGGAAGGGAAACAGTGCAGAGAACTGAACTAACATTTTACTGTACCTTTCTGTGAAGTAATGTCAGTGATCTTCTCAGGTCAGAGCCTCACAAATTAGGATCCTTCAACATTGGGAGACGGAGAAAACATGAAAACATGATGTGGGCTGCATTCTTATAATCTCCCTGAGCTATTCCCCCACCTGCTCCCTCCCATTTCTGTGATGCTGGGCGGTGACATGCTGCTCTGTTCGCACGTGGATACACCATAACACTGAAGGCAAACCTCCCCATGGACACATGATTTGTACCCCAGTCTTTTTTCTGATGTGTCTTTCAGACTTTTAATCTTCACATCTGCTACAGTGACAAAAAAACCCACAGAACCTGAATGGGAGGTCTTGATCATCCTCTATCTATGCCCCATCCATCATTCACTTTTTGGTGCTGTGAGTGGTGTAGGACAGCTGCACTGCCTGTAGGCAGTGATCCAGAGGAGTTTTTTGATATAGCAGCATGGCTCTCAAAGAATTCTTGCTGCCTACTGTAATACAATCTGCTCCACATATGAGCAATGACAGACCCAGCCAGCAGCGATCTAGCAGTGATGAACACTGAGCAGAGATTGAAATCTGAAAAGATACACTCTTAATTACGATTAAAATGATAGAAAGAAAACACACGTGGTTTGGTGTCAAAGCCATTTTGTAGTAATGAGGAAAGTATACAGAGATTCAGCACTAAATTGTCTACATCTGTAACTCTAATACTGTAAGCGCCTGTCTGATTTACTCAGTTTGATGTGAATACGCCTGAGAGGATTCTAGATCATTTATAGGGAAATGTCCCTACTGGTAGAGTACTTTCATTTCTAAAACAGACTTTTTAAATCTATAATCTGGACAGAATCTGGGCAGGGAAATACTGCTGTGCTAAAGAGCCGTAGAAAAATATCTATCAAAGAAGCACATTTTTCTTTCTTTAAATACTGTGCAAAAGGAGTGCTCTGAAATGAAATGAAATACATTTTGTCACAAGAAATTCCAGCTCTGATCTACTCCAGATCAGCTCCTTTTTCCAGTTGAGAGTCTGTAAATCCTGCTGCATCCTGATGTCTGCAGTTATTTGTGCTGAAATATTACATGTGGCCTGTCATTGCTGAAAAGAAAATCTGACTGGCCACTCTCTGCCATCTGCAACTTTAAACCCACAGAGATGCACTGCATGATCCGTAGGAAGAGAATTGTGGCATCTGTACCATTTAATGTGGTGACTACAGTACATAATGTGATTACTGGATTCTGTTCAAAGAGCAGGAATTATATTTGAATCATACCTTCCTAAATGATTTATAAACAATGAAAGAGTAAGATTTGTTAGTACAAGTAAAACTATCTGACATCCAGACTTTTAAATCTGTCAGCAAGCCGTTCCAGTAAATGTGGTATAATCTTATTTAGCTATTAAGCATGTTTTTCTATTTAAGCTGATGTGAGCTTTAAAAACTGAAATACATATTTCCCAATGAAGCGTTTTCTGCTCTGGTGACATGTAGCAGACCACTGAGAGAAAGTAATCATGTTTTTCACTTATATAAAAGTAGTAGTACCTCACAGTACAAATCCTGTACTACTAAAAGTCATTTGGTCAGTTCTGCAAATGTAAAAGTATTGAAGTGATATTTAAAAAGCTACTCATCTTGCAGAACAATGTGCACTTGTTTTTGCACATATCACTGGATAGCCTTTGCTTATGGATCATTGTGTGAGCAAAATTATACAGTATATCGTAGGTGGTTAAGTTTTTTTTATACTTTTTCTCTATGTGTATTCAACTAATATCATTGCATTATTCTAATCTGTAAAACTGTGATTTAAAGCAATCAAACTACAGTTGCCAAATAAATATGGTAGTAATATTTACCTATGAAATATAGTGGTGGTGTATAAAATGGAAGCACTGTATTCAGATATTCCTCCCACTGGTGTGAAAAATAGGTTTTCTGAGAGGTACAACAAATTATAATTTGTTATTTATTTATCACCATTAAATGGGTTTTTAGTGAGAAGTCTTATTAACACATCTGGAATCCACCAACAGTTAGTCTCAGGCTCCCTCTGAACCAGTAGACTTCCTTCCAGCTCTCTGCGGCTCAGTCCAGCAGAGCTAGAGGAAAGAATGACAGCAGAGGACCTGCAGAGCCAGAGAGTGAGCTAACCAGACCTTTCACTTTTTTTTTTTAACATAATCACATTTACTCTTCCACATACTGCTGTTATTTATTCACAGCAGCACACCTCCTTATAATGACTTTATCAGAACAATATGACGAGGAATGCTTAATCCAAACAAAACGTGCACCACAAGGATTTCATATTAGAGATAGACAGGTGTAGTCAGTTCATATCTAATGTCATATGAATTTAAGTAACCTACAAGGTTTGGCAGGTGGGAAGTGATCATTTAGAGTTTACTGCATACTTTAAAAGACTGTGGGTGCTACAGTCATTATTTCATATAGATGAGACAAGATGCGTCTTCTGACAGGAGAAAAAGACATGCATCACTCGCTGAGACTGACGTGTTTACTTGGGTTGACATGTGGCATTAATCATGCCTTCGTTATGAAGTCGTCAATACAAATTCTAATTTAAATACTTTATTACAGAGTCTAACACTCAATAAAACACTGCAATTTCCTAAGCTTCTAAAAGGTGTTTTTTTCCCTATAGTTGATGGCTGTGTTCACTTTTATTATTAATTATTGATCTACAGACATACATTTTTCAGAGGTGTCAATAAGGTCATCCATAGCCATGATTTTGCTAATTTTAATAATATCTGCTCTAATCTAATATCTGAACAGCATACAAATGACATACACACTATACAAAATATGACGTTAACCTCCATTTATACATCTTACTTACAAGTTAACACTGACCTGAGTGCATCTGGGGTTATGGGTGATCACTGTCCTCCAATGGTCACTGTGAAAAACTACAACACATTAAATTCAACACTGTAGACATAACAACAATTTAGCATTATATACAAATTATTATCGGTGTGATTTGTGCAAATAATGGTGTTATTAGGTAGGACCAGTCAGTCTGGTAGACTTGGTGGTTCATTACAGTTTCAAGGTAGACATGAAAGCATACTAAAACTTCTGCTGAATATTTTCAGAAAGTGATCAAATAAGCAACACTAGCACACTTATTTCTTAAAAGCAGTTATAGCTTGGCAGGAATCTGGAATATGCAATATGAGCAAACCTGGATCACCTTGTCTCACTTTTGATCAAGGTTGCGTGTATGAGATGGGATGAATAAGACGATTAAATCTAGATTATTCTGCAATCAAGTCATTGTAGCATATTTTATGTGCATTATGATATTTTTGAGCAAACATGTGTAATATTTTATGGACATAAAACTTTTCAGACCATTTTTCAGTTGTTGTCCACAGTCTGGGCTTTAGTAGCTCTGTTGAAATGGTCTGTGGAAAATTTACTCTTTGACTGATCTTCTTATATTCCAGCTGGCAAAACTAATTCAATCTCGTCACACCAGGGTCAGCTGACCAATCTGTTGTTTTAGCCAAACAGCTTTAACTGTTTTACTGATGTTGACTCTGATTTGTACTAATGGCATTTGATCTTTAACACACAGTAAAGCCTGTTAATACTACAGCATTAAACATCCAGTTAAGAAAAAATTAATTGTGCTATTTGGATCTTATATCCTATTTAGATAGTAATTTACTTCACTTGAACTTTAGCAAAAGTGGTGGCAGTGATTGCAAAATAAGTTAAAATGCAAAGATGGTCAAAGCAAGAAAACAAAGCTTTTGTCTCAGTCACACAGCACAGCAGACTATAATTTATTAATGTCTGAGTTATTTTAATGTCTGTTAGCAAACATTACCTAAACTGTCTTGGATAAACCTGCTCATATTCACGCATGTGGAAGAGAACCAGTCACATATATGACCATGCTAGTCAAGACAAATCCCTGTAAATAAAAGAATATTTTACATCTGGACATATACATCAAATATATTAAAAACAACATTAGTGTGTATAGAGTGGCAAAAGTCACTAGAATAAGTATTAATTCTATTATGAGTACTACTCATAATATAATTAATACTTACTACTCATACTTACTTACTACTATTCTATTCATAATAGAAAAAGTTATGACCAGGCTTTTTTTCATTTTTTTCCATTTGCGTGAAAAACAGTAGGAAAAAGTTTTAACTAATTAATATGATTTTCATAGAAAATATATTTCCAGGTTTTTCCACAGATGTATAACAAACCTATGTGGGAGCCTTAGTTCAGATGAAAATTGTGATGAAGAAGTTGTTTGGTTGGTTTGAATTTATTTCCTTTCATTATTTGCTTCAGCAGTGATTTTAGTCAGCAGAACAAAACACCGATCTACCAGCTTTTATCTCAGTTAAATAATTCCCAAATATAAATATGTTCAAGTCTCTTGATCTAGTGTGGAGTCCCACTCTTTTGTGTGTGTTTCTAACACATGCTGCAACAATTGCCTAATCCCCTCACTGTGACTCTCACATGATAGAGAAATCCTACGCCTCAGAGCAGCCTGAGGCTAAACACTGCATAGTTACTCCACCTTGGCTCACATGCTCCTCTATTCATACTGTAGCAAATACTGTCCCTATGTTCCACTTTAGCTCTTTTCTTCCTAACCAGCAAAAAGCACAGTGGTTAACAACATGAGCAGTTATTTGGTGTTAAAAAGATTTTTTTTGCCATGGTTGAGGAAGGACGACACACAGAATGAGTCCAGTCCACTCATACCAAAGGTAAGGCAGTACTTTTTATTGATTTAGCTTTTGTTCTGATGATTGAGTAAAGTGTAATTATTATGTCATTAGTGTGTAAAAACTATGGTATTTAGTTGAATTCCTGTGTGTCCAAAGACAGGCACTGCAAAAGAGGATGCTGAAGAACGTGACAGTGATTTCCATCAAGTTGTGACCAACAATGGACAGGAACATAATAACCCTCCACTTGAAACGATCCAACCTCACTTCAGTTATTCTTTGATGGACTATTTGCTAAAATATTTCTTGTTTTTATGCAATCTGATGTTCACAGTTCTGGGCCTGGTTGTTCTTGGTTTGGGGATGTGGGGCCTCATTAGCAAAGAGTCATTTGCCCAGGAAAAGATCGGCAGCATAGGCACCGACCCAATGCTCATACTTGTGACTCTGGGCTTTTTGCTAACTATGCTCTGCCTGTCAGGCTGTGTGGGTGCTTTAAGGGAGAATTGCTGCCTACTGCGGTTGTTCTCTGGTTTAATGTTGGTGCTCATCGCAGCCCAGGTGCTGGCTGCCATTATGGTCTACAGTCTACAAGATCAGATTGGAGGCTACCTACGGTCTGGGTTGTTAGCTGCCATAGCACGCTACCAGGATGATTTGGATCTGAGGTTCATCACAGACGAGATTCAGACCAATCTGCAGTGTTGTGGGGCAGATAACTACCGTGACTGGGAGATCAACATGTGAGCAGACCATGACTAACATATGACCATTATGATGTAACAGTGTTTTGAAAAGTAAATGTGCCACTCACTGTGTTATTTTTCCCCCTTTGTTCAGATATTACAACTGCTCAGCTCCAGGGGTGCTGGCCTGTGGTGTCCCTGCGACATGCTGTGTGGACCCATTGGAGAATGGCACAGTGTGGAACAGTCAATGTGGCGTCAGAGCCCAGATGCTGGATGAGTTTACTGCTCAAAGTGTTGTCTTCCTGGGTGGTTGTCTGGGGGGAATCTCCCGCTGGATTGAGCAGCATGAGAACCTGATAGGGATAGTTGCCATCGTCGTACTCGGGGTTGAACTTCTGACTCTTTTTATCACTACACGGCTGTTAGACAGCATCCAGTGGCATAAGTTTATGTGGAACATGCAAAGTTGAATAGAAATGGATATTCATATTGTATTTAAACAGTACCAACAGCCTATATAAGCCCTTGGGTCTTGCCAGTATAAAACATACTGTGTCTAAAACAAACATCTTCATTCAGCTAGACTGCAAAGACTCAGATGACGTTACATTGTCAGTAGTCCAAAAATTAATCTAAGATATTTCAAGTTTTAAGGACCAAAAGAATTTATTTAACATTTGGTAAGTAGTACTTTGCCTTATATCTCTGTTGTGAAGTGGAAATCTTCACTTCTGGAAAACCTGTTGCATTCTTTGGCCTTGGCAAGGCAAATTTTTCCAAAAGATTGATCTGAAAATAAAATGTAGCACTCAGGCTAAATACATTGTTTTAAGCACCAGGTCTCCTTATGATCTGTTGATGAATGACAGAGCTGTTTTTTCCTGTTTCCCACTATTTCCAGTCTTTATGCTGAACACAGCTAACATTGTTCTGGCTGTCATCAAACTCTCTGCAAAAAAAGGGAATAAATGTCTAATTATCTCTTTAAGTATAATGCTCAGACAAATGTTTGCTAACTGCATGGATAACAGGCACAGATTTAATGCCATACTTGTTAATTCTTTTATTTTTAAGGAGAAATAAAACATAACAATAGAAACTGTGTATATATAATATACATCCAAACTGTGTATATATAAATATATACACAATGTGGCTTAATAATGACACTATTCACTTTGGTAAGGACAAGAAGAAGATATTTTTTAAAAATCAAACTTTATTCTGAGTTTGGATAAACATAATAAACGTGATGCTGACAGAAGCCATGTATTTAAAGCCAGTTCCAGCTTCCACTGCAACTTCAGTGACAGAACAAACATTAAGCATCAGTGGGTTAAAATGTTCAAATGGCAGCATGAGAGTCTTGTAAAGAATACATTTGACAGATACAAACAATTGAGGCAAAGAATAACACCCACAATATCCAGACATATAGTTTACACGCTACAACTTTAGTGTGTTGTTTACCATTCAAAAAAAAGCCAGAACTGATGATCCACGTCGAATCCATGGTTGGTTACCACATCAGTTCCCTTTGGTAAGAAAATACTTTTCACACTGAAGAGACTCAGATGATGCCATACTGAGCCAGTTCATGTAGCTCAAGATGGCTGTATGCTTCCCATGGGCAGATTACAGTAATGTCTAAGAAGAGAGACGAAACAGTGATTAACTGTTTGGTTTGTTGGAATATTTTAGTGGTGTGAAAATAACTAACTGTAATAATTCGTCTTACCAGTGCCAAGACCTTCCATTCCTGGAATTTCCTCTCCAAAACTAAGTAAGAAGAAACAAAATGCTTTATTGTAAATAAAATAAATAAAAGAAAATAAATAAATTTCGAGAAAACTAACTGGTCTGGATGAAGCCTACCCAATGACACCTCTCTTAGGAGGCTTGCTCTTGAACTGGCGGGTGTTCCGCTGTTTGAACTTGGGTGGGCCTTTGCGTGGGGTTTCAGGGCCAGTGGCTCTGAGAGGAGCTTTGCTGCCAGTCTTTGCCTCAGGTTTGGGTACATCCAAATTCATAATTGTGCTTTCTGAACTGTAACAAACGAGTCACTGAGTCAAAAATATTGTTATGCATTAAAAGCTATTGAATGCAATAATAATAATTTAATGGAAGGAATTTGCCTTTTGTGATTACAAGCATGTCTAAATAACATTTCTACAGACAACACAAGCTGCTGTAATCTCGTGCTTACACAACTAAATAACACTTCACAGTGTCTCAGCTCTACAGCACGTTCCTAATCAGATTACTGTGAGGACATGCTGAATTCACTTATGGTCAATAGCCTAGGAATAGCTTATGAAGTACTCAATCAGATTGTCTGCTAGTGAGAAGAGATTTGAAAAAAAATTAATTATTAAAAAAGAAAATTTATAGTAAATTTGTAGAAAGTAAATAAGCAGCAGTTACATTCTAAATATATTCACAGCGGATAGACTTTTTGTACTTACATTAATGAAACACAACTAATAATTTCTTCTCTAAATGTTACTAACACACTACACAATATAATACAACATTTTCTAAATCTTTGGAAAGTTTATAAAATTAATGGCAAAACAATAGAAATGCATTTGAATATTATCTAGTAAAACAACATTAGTACAAATACTATCAGCTAATTTCTAAAACATATTTAACAGTGTAAAAATACTGGACATTAAATGAAGTTATAAGGTAATTGCAAATACTCACCGCCTGCGTTGCTGTTGGTCTCACCCTCAATGCAGTGGATATCTGCTTTGCTGTTACACTATCAGCTGTGTTCAGTGAGGGTCTCTTATACATCTCAGACTCTGAGAAGATTATGACGCCACCAGCCAATAAACTGCACATCACTTGTGCACACACAAGTCTTCCACATTATATTGTGGAACATTCAATTACAGGCATTTAAGGAGATCACTTCTCAGCTGTTGGGCCGGCGTGAAGGCACAACACCAGAAACATATTCAGATGTGTTTTGAAAAGCACAGAGGATGTCTGTTGTGGTGTCCAACAAGATATCATTTGCATATTTCCACAATCTTCCAGAAACATGCTGTGAAGAGATGGTACTGAGGATTTTCTCAGATTACATCTCATGATCCTTAGCATCTTCTACCACCTACTATATTACGCAATATCTGCCACTGAGAACACACTAGACCCACACGACCTGTGGCGTTCTCCTTTCATCAGCAGTATCTCAGATTGAGTTGCATTATATCTCACCAGTAATCCTCTAGACATAAACAAACAAATTAATTCATCTGATTGTTTCCTACAGCATCTACTAATCTACACCGTTCATACACATGCACACACGGGACACATGTCAACACACTCGTGCACCCTATGGTTTTTTTACTCTATGTCTCTTCCTCTCAAAGACACGTTTTGTTTACGTTTACATTATATTTACATATGCATTTATTCACCAATATTGATAATTCTGCCTGTACCAGAATACTGGTGTCCTTTACTTCTTATGGCCTATGTGTTTGAAGAGAGAATTCATATACCACAGGAAAGCTTACATAAAAGAAGCTGGGAAATGTTCACATGTTTACCTGATTAAAACGACTAAAACAGTTAATCAGCATAGTAAAAATGCTGTTAAGCAGTTTAAGAAATGAATCAGCTTTATTCAGTATTTTTCAGTTAGTGTGACTGAGGGAGTCAGACTCATCTTCTCATCTCATCTGCCCTTGTTAAAGTACATCTGTGCAGGATTTCATATTTCTGGTAAATATAATCATCAAACAAAAAAACGACTTCAAAAAACATCCGGTCATCCAAGGTGTATCACCAAGTCCTTCCCTAAACCTCTGAGCTGCAGGAAAAAGCAGCAGGGACCTACTCTCTCTCTCTTAGGGAGACACTGGCCTGAGTGTAATGTTGTATTTGATTGTGCTCCAAATTATATGCACACTTATACTGATCTGCATTTTCTCTTATGAATGCGCAGATATTATATGACGACTATAATAATTAAAATCGGAATTTTCTGGGCCATGGACAAACTGGATGTGTACACTGACTGAAGTGTCACCTCCATCTAGAGGTGGCAACTACTAATAACTGCGCTTACTGTAGCCAATCAGGATGTCCTTTCCAGCAAAGATAGTCAGATATATAAGAGTATCACTCTAGGATAAAATTATATAAACTGTCGAGAAGTCTTACTTTAACAAGACTTCAACATACTTTTACATGACTACAATGAAACTCATATTAAACTATCAACTATCATAGAATCCCCCAAGCAATATCCAAACACTGCCGTACTCTTAAAAAACATCAGAGTGAGAGCTCTTTACTTCCTGCTTCCCTGTTGTCTGTGGTTGCGGGTTCATAGGTCAAAGGCTGTGCACGCTGCTCCACATGTTATGTTTTGTCAACATCATTTGTAGAAACTACCTATTGAAACATGGGAAAACATAAGAAAAATAAAAATAACGAGTCGGGAAAACAAACAGACCAGGCCGGGCGACATCCAAGGTAACGTAAAGAGGCTAAACGTTAGCTCGCTAACGTTACTTAAGCTACATCAGCTAGCTGTTGTTAGTTAGCTACCCAGTTCCTTACCAGCTATCAAAACAGGATTCAGTTAGTCCACAATATCATTGTATTTAAATTAGAACATGTTTTACATTAGATACATTGTCTTCGAAAGTTAACGAGTCCTTTTTGTGCGGGCTATCTGCTCTGTAATGTGTTTACACTGAAGTGGTAAGAAGCTCAACCGAGATGGTAAAACCAAGAAAGCCAAACCAGAAGACCACCTCGAACACATCCCCTTCAGGCTCAGAGAGATAATGAAGAGCAAGGACAGAATGAAAACGGGATCCTTTAAGCCTAAAAAACTAAAAGACGGTGAGGAACAACTCTTCGTGATATTGAAAACATGGATTTGTTTATTTGTTTTTAAGCAGTGGGGACACTACTAGCTGTATCTCTTTTTCTTCAGTCAGCTCCCATGACAGTAAGGCAGAAGATTCCCAGGATGGAGACATACCTGTCCCACATTTCAAGAGAAGAAAGGAGGAGAGTGAGAGAGCATACCTGCAGCGCATGGAGAATGAGACAAAACATGTCCTCTTCCTCACCAAGAACCAAGTAGACAGAAAACCTGAGCTGGATGCAGACAAGGGCAAGTCTGAGAGAAAGAAGGAGTGAGTAATTGTCTGCCGTGCTTGGCTGGATTTGTGGCAACTTTATGTTCCGTAACTTTAGTTACGGTTTTCTAAATAAAAGTCTAAAGTCTAAAATAATACAAAATGAACATTTATCCTGGTAATTTGAAGGTCAGTTAAAACTAACTTATTTTGGACATTTATTTTTTAAATCAACTGAAACTTACTTTTGCATTTGCCCTATAATTACAAATATTTTCATTATCAGTTAATACTGTTATTTTTTTTAAATGTTTGACAGTTTTGTCTAAACAATGACTTTTCGTAATAATTGACAAAGACCTTTTTTGTTATTAACTAAAAATGTAACACAGTTAAATGACAAGAAGAACAGTCAGCGATATTTGAAAATAGTGTAACAGTAAAACAAATATAATAATTTGCCTAATTTATTTGTTCTTTATTGTCTTGCTACAGATCTGACAAGATCAGATTACAGAGGCTACAGCAAAAGAAACTGAACAGACAAGAGGTCAAGATGGAAAAAGAGATGTTTGTAGGTAATGTAAGAATGTTTTTTTAAGAACATATATATGCCAGTGTACAGTGCCTTGCTAATGTATTCATTCCCCTTGAAATGTTTTCACATTTTGCCATGTTACAACCACAAACCTAAATGTATTTTTTTGTGATTTTATGTAATAGACCAGAACAAAGTATCGCATAATTGTGAAGTGGAAGGTAATTATACATGGTGTTTAAGAATTTTTTTAATAAAATTTGAAAAGTGTGGAGTACTTATGTATTCAGTCCCCCTGACTCAATACTTTGTTAAACCACCTTTCGCTGCAAATACAGCTGCAAATCTTTTGGGGTATGTCTCTACCAGCTTTGCA
>OMLM01020151.1:159752-170577 GCA_900302695.1 Helostoma temminkii | reverse complement strand
CTGACACTCTAGGATTCTTCTTTACCTCATTAAGCATTCCGCGCTGTGCTCTTGCAGTCATCTTTACAGGACGACCACAGTCTTTAGCTGACACTCTTTAGCAACAGTGCTGAACTTTCTCCATTTGTAGACAGTCTGTCTTACCGTGGACACATGAACATCAAGGCTTTTGGAGATACTTTTGTAACCCTTTCCAGCTTCATGCAAGTCAACAATTCTTGATCGTAGGTCTTCTGAGAGCTCTTTTCTGCGAGGCATGGTTCACATCAGGCAGTGCTTCTTGAAACCAGTAAACCCAAAACTGGTGTGTGTTTTTAAAGGGCAGGACAGCTTTCAGCAACACATCCAATATCTACACAAATTGGACTCAAGGTTGGCTCACTCCTGGCTCCAATTAGCTCTTGGAGTCATTAGGCTAGGCGTTCACATACTTTTTCCACCCTGCACTGTGAATGTTTACGTTATGTTCAATAAAAACATGAAAACATATGTTTGTGTAGTATTATTTTAAGCAGGCTGTGTTTTTCTATTGTTGTGACTTAGATGAAGATCAGAACACATTTTATGACCAATTCATGCAAAATGCCATGCAATCCCAAAGGGTTCACATACTTTTTCTTGCAACTGTAGGTGTCCACAGGAACTACAGTTGTAAATAAACACATTAATAAACATATATTTTTTAATAACTATATTCTATTGTATTAGAAAAAAGGCTATTAAAACTGTTGCCAGTTGAGTTTATAGTTTTACTAATTTATGGCCTGTCAATGTTGCCTTGTTGACTCTCACAAAGTAACACACAATGTCTGTTACGTCACCTTCCAAATTATGCTTCATTATTATACTTTTCTTTATATTTTTTTGAGTGTATTGTGCATTTATTCTATTCTGAGGTTTTTGATTAGAGTTTTAATGTAATTTTACCTGAGTTTAGAGTATAAAGGGGGTATATGGGGGTATAGAATGCTTTAAGTACTGCGAAAATAAGGAAGAGAAAATAATTATTAGTTTATCATATCAACTATATTGTGCATGATATTATAGTAAAAATCAACCTCAATTGTTATTTTCAAGCAACACACAGAGACATGTTTGACAGATGCAGCTTTATTCCAAATGACTCTTAAAGAAATCCAAATGTCACAAAAGCTCAATACAACAAGATTTTTGGTATTGCCCTTTACAGGAAAAATATTTTTGGTGCGGTAAAGAAAGAAGCATTTTTTCCACATATGACCTAATGTCATTTTTTTTTTTTTTTAATTATTACTAAAAAATTATCAGTGATATCTTCAGTCTAGTTGAATGCAGGCCTCCCTGGTTTGTAATCAACTGAGCGTTTGTCTAGTTGCTCTTGCTGGTCTAGTTGCTGTTGCTGGTCTAGTTGCCCTTGCTGGTCTTATGTGGAGCAAACTCACTCAGGCACAGCACCCTCCTGATCATAGTCTTCAAATACCAGTTTGTGGATGTTGTGGATAATGTCCTTATCAAAAAACGGCTAAAAACATTTCTCTGAAGAGTGAGTAGAAGCATTGTGAGTCTGGCTTTTTGCCAAGTTCTAGGTTTTAGTATTGTCTGGATTTGCTATTGGTCAAGTGTCTTTACTTCTTGTTCGTCTCATCTACTCTGTGCTGCTTGACGTGACTTGCAGTAAAGTAATATCAGGTGCAGTATCTGGGAAATTTTACTAGTACAAGTATAAGCATCAGGACATCCCTAAATCATATTGTTCATGAGATTATAGTAAAACATAAACTTCATCACCATTTCAAACAGTATGCTTAAATAAGACCGAGACATGTCAGACATTTTGCACTGCAGATTTATTCCAAATGACACTCCAAATGACTCTCAAAAGAAATCCAAAAGTCACAAAAGCTCAATACAACAAGATTTTTGGTATTGCCCTTTACAGGAAAAATATTTTTGGTGCGGTAAAGAAAGAAGCATTTTTTCCACATATGACCTAATGTCATTTTTTTAAAAACTATTACTAAAGAATTATCAGTGATCTCTTCAGTCTAGTTGAATGCAGGCCTCCCTGGTTTGTAATCAACTGAGCGTTTGTCTAGTTGCTCCTGCTGGTCTAGTTGCTCTTGCTGGTCTAGTTGCTCTTGCTGGTCTAGTTGCTCTTGCTGGTCTAGTTGCTCTTGCTGGTCTTGCTGCCCTTGCTGGCCTTGCTGCCCATCTTGGCTTTCATTGATCAATCTGTTGGAGGTAGAGAATATTCACTGAGACAACAAGGCAATAATACAACCTGTTAATAACAGCAACATGGTAAATACATGTAGTTAAACTTTGTTCACTATGAAGGACTCACATCACATTTGTGTATTTGTAAAACTAGTATAGTAGAAGCACATCCTTACCCATGGATTATCTTTCCCACTACAAACAAACAAGAAAAAAGAAAACTTATATTATATCTGAACATATTAACATCCTATCACCAGAAAAATATTTTGGTCAAGACAGTGAGGAGAGTTATTAAGTTTAATCACAATTTATGGTAAATAATGACGATGAGTCGTATTTTGAGACTTAAAGTAAATTTTTTCCAAAAGTTGAACAAATTACTTGCTGTATTTACTATTTCTGTACTTGTTAGACTTACATGATGTTACTGTGAAAGAAGCCCAAAAGGATTAAGTTAAAAACATCTCTACAGTGAAGTATAGCTTGTTAGGAGTGCCACCTCATAAAAATGGTAAAGTTCACTTTTACTAAACACAATTGTGCAGTTATTAAAGTTAATTGATCCCATCCTGTGTATATTTTAAACACTGTTAGTTACATGACCAGTACCATGCAGGGCTCCATGGAGAAGTTCTTTAAAGAAACACTCTCCAGGTTCAGCCATAAAGACGACCATGGACAACACAAGAAAGGCCACAGTACACTTCATCCTACAAATAAGAAAATAAAATGGTTTTATAATGTAATAACAAATCTCAGCAATTTTCCAAATAGTTGTTTGTGAAGTTCTTACCTCTCAGCTGAATCAGAATGAAAGACAAAATGCCGTTTTCACGAAACAATGTGAGAACTGTCCGATTCACAGGTTATGTAGAGTTGTCTACTGGTTGGCACATCTCTTTATATATGTTTATTGGGCGTAATTCAAAGTCAATGTTTATGTAAAATTTTATATTATTATAGGAAGAGCTTACAGACTTGCACTGCATTTGGGGAGGGGTCAGATGTAGTGTCAGCCACAATACCAAAACTCACATGGACCTTTCTCATCAAACAACATGAATGTTTACATGATGTTTAGTCATTTCCTTTTTATTTTAAAAAATTCACAACGTTCAGTTTCTCAGAAATGTCCTGATGAGCTACTTCTACATTTCATATGCAGAATGAAATATGTGTGTGTTTTGCATTTTATGCTAAGTGAAGCAGGAAGAGCAAACAGGGTCATGTTCATAAAGGTGTAGACAGGAAAACAAAAAAGAAAATCAATTGTCAAGACAACTTGTGCTTGTGTGGACTTGTCATGCTTTGTAGTATAAAATGAAATTTGTATGATCCCTCTGTCATTACAAAAACAGCTATTTAACTGATTGATTGTAGTGATTTGTTTAGTCTTCTGTAGGGAGCCAATCCATATGGCTGATCTAGTCACTTCAATTATGTGTGTGCAACGCATGCTGCATCATGCTCCACCAGCATGTGCATACCGGTAGATTAGAGACGACAACGACATGGAGAGAGGCAGTGACTCAGCTATATGGAAGTACCTTATTTCATGCTGGCTGTAGTCACTACTTGTAATATCTGCAAAGGAAATTTTGGGAGGGGTGGTAGTCCTGCAAAATACAACAAGACAAACTTAATCAAGTACCTCTAATACAGTGCTACCAAGCAGTTAACTTTGGCAGATGCCAAATATAAACTCACTTCCTGTTCTAGCTGCTATATTTATATTCCATTTTCCTATAAACTCTAGACTCTGGACACACTACAGATACAAAATATTTACAAAATAAAACACTTCTTATTTTCACTTGGCTTGCTCTTGTGATGTCTAGTAGAAATAAACTTCGGATCATTTTGACAGCTGTCACAGACTCGGACACTGAAGAACCATGTCGTCACTTTTATAAGAAAGGCAAAATGTGAATATTCTCGGTCTGCTGGCCTCCCTAATTGTAATAGTCATGGAGAAGCATTTTGGAATCTAGTAATAGATTCGCTTTTTATACTGTTGATCATTAATTAAATAATCTTGGTGTGAGATTTGACATTTCTGCTTGGGCCCTCTATGTTGGTGGATTCAAGCTCAGTGTCCATCCATCCATCCATCAAGCCATTCATCCCAACTGCTTTTCCTCTTAAGCCTTGTGGGAATGCTGCAACGTATCCCAACTGTCATCGGGCAACAGGCGGGGTTCACCCTAGACAGGAAGTCTACCACAGGGCTGACATATAGAGACAAACAACTATTCATATGCACATTCACACCTGAGGGCAATTTAGAGTCACAAGTCAACCAAACTGCGGTGTGGCAGAAGCTGGAATATGTGGAGCAAACTCACTCAGGCACAGCGCCCTCCTGATAATAGTCTTCAAATACTAGTTTGTGGATGTTGTGGATAATGTCTTTATCAAAAAACAACTAAAAACATTTCTCTGAAGGGTGAGTAGAAGCATTGTGAGTCTGGCTTTTTGCCAAGTTCTAGGTTTTAGTATTGCCTGGAAATTTGTGCTTTTTACAATGGGAAAGTAATGTAATTAAATTGGCACTAAACTAACAAAAAGTGATCTAATATTTCCTGTTTTTGTTGTTAAAACTGGATTAATCCCCCATAATTAGTTAGTTTGTATGTTTGACACATCCAGCAAAAGAAAAAATCTCTTGCTAATTATTGCAGCACAGCAGAAGAGGTTTGAAGAAACGGACACCGGGTGCATTCGTTCAACCAGGTACAGACATAACAGGGTGACTTCTACACATAGCGTATTGTTTTATTGTAAAAATTAACTGGATTCGCTATTGGTCATGTGTCTTTACTTCGTTTTATCTACTCTGTGCTGCTTGACGTGACTTGCAGTAAAGTAATATCCGGTGCAGTATCTGGGAAATTTTACTAGTACAAGTATGAGCATGAGGATTGTTCATGAGATTCAAACAGTATGCTTAAATAAGACAGAGACATGTCAGACATTTTGCACTGCAGATTTATTTCAAATGACACTCCAAAGTAATTGAAACGTACTTATATTTTAGTCATTATGAAAAACGTAACACTAATATGGTAATAGCGTGTCCTTACGTATGGGTGTTCCCGCCAACTACATAAAACGAAGAAAAAAAAAAGAAATGGGTTATTAGTTATAAGTTAATTTTATAATTCATTATAATATATAGATAATAGATATCTTCATTGTCATTACACTTAAGTGATCCCATATTGAGATAACATAGCATAGCACCTGTACAATCTAACGCAATGAAATACAGCTGCTCTGTTGTGAAATCTACTTCTACAAGTTTTTTTAGTTTGAGAAAGATAATTTGAGAAAGATAATTCTTATAAATGTTTATTGTTAAAGTCATAGTGAATGGTGGAATCAAGCTGGAGTGCATTATATTAAAGATTTAAAGTACAATTCAGAGCAGGGCTGCAATATTGGATTGCATTAGAATTTACAGGTGGTTATAATGTCTTATAATGTTTCACCCTTTTATTGGCATTATAAATCAATCATGGTTAATATAAGTTGGCGACTTTGATAAATATTAGTAATGTATGAATAATATCAGTGTTTGCATTAATATTCACCCCCTTCGCGTCAGTATTTAGTAGATGCACCTGGTGTGTTGTAATGTTCAGTGTTTGGTGTCCACCAAACATACTGTCTTGTCTGAGGGCCAAAAAGCACCATTTTGACCTCATCAGACCAAAGAACCTTTCTTCCACTAACTATGGAGTCTTGCACATGCCTTTTGGTGAACTCAAGTCATAATTTAATACAAGTTTTCTTCAACAGTGGCTTTCTTCTTGCAACTCTAATGAATCTTTGACTGGTGAAGAACCCAGGCAACAGTTGTTGTGTGCACAGTCTCTCCGATCTCAGTTGCTAAAGCTTTTAACTCCCTTAGAGTAGTCATCACTGTGTTAGTGGCCTCTCTTACTGGTCTCCTTCTTTCCCAGTCACACAGTTTGTGTGGACAGCCTGTTCTAGGCAGATTTAGGCTGAATTCACCTTACATATTTTTGTTTAATTGATGTTACTTTAACATTATTGAGTCATTTTTCTGAATGTTTTTGTCAAAGTTGCCAATTTATGTTGACCATGTTTAATTTATAATGTCAATAAAAGGGTCAAACATCCAAGGGGGTGAATACTTTTTATAGGCACTGTAAATCCTCACTGTAATTACACTAAAGTGATCTCATTTTTGGACAACATTTTTTAGTTATGCTTGATTTTAAAGCTTTTCTATGTCAAAAGATTTGTAAATAAAAAAACAACACATTTTGTGTCATGACTGTACCATGAATAGCTCCACTGATAAGTGATCCAAAGAAACACTCTCCAGGTTCAGCCATGATGACCACCATGGACAAGACAAGAAAGGCCACAGTACACTTCATCCTACAAAAGAAAAACACAATAGTTTTATAATAAAGTAACAAATCTCAGCACGTTTCCTTAATAAATTGTCTTTATGTAGTACTTACCTCTCCACTTATTCAGAGTGAAAGACAAAAAGCTTCTCACGGTGTGAGCACTGTCGGATTCCCAGGGTATGTAAATTTGTGTCTACTGACTGGCAGGTACATCTCTCTTTATATAGGCATGACGGTCATAATTCAAAGTCATTGTTTGTGTAATATTTTGTTTTCTTAGCGGAAGAGCCAAAAGACTTGCATTGCATTTAGTGTAGATAAGTGACATTATCTAACATCTCAAACTGTCATCTCAAACATGCTTCCCTTCTTCCATTACTCACTTTCATATTTTAGGGTAGTGAAGATGGCTTGTTCTTGCGTGCAAAGTCTCTCTCTACATCATCACAGTGTTCATATCTAATTGGCCTAACTGCTCTTACTCTTAAGTCCATTAAAACCGAGCAAAACCAGATTGTCATTCCTTTGCAATGTCAAGGCTAAGTTGTTTTTTGCTGTACATTGTTGACATTCTGTTTAATTTTGGTTTTCCAGGATGTCAAGAGTTGACATTCATGTTTTAAGTCAGCAATGTTGTTTATGGTATTCAGGCATTGCCACACTGTCCAACGGATCTAATTTCATTGTTTTGTTTTTTTAAACATCATCCCTTTTGTTCAGCTTACATATCTGCTGTCTCGTTACTTTCACCAGACTGACATGTTTTAACAAATACTTGCAAACCATAGCAGTATTGATGACATCTACCACATTTTCAGTACAGACCGTCTATAAAATGTATTTATGGTATTGGTAAAGTGTGAATTTTCTATCAATTTTAAATTTTGTCCAAGAACCTTTGCCACATGATTCTTAAATTCTCGCTATTAGGGCTACAAGATTTGGTGAAAAAGAGAGAGAGATTATTGTGGATGATGTTGTGATTGTGATATAACAAACATCATATTGGCTTGTTCTCCTGTGAAAATACACGTATTGATATCATTCATAGAGTGAATCCAAACATTAGATTTACCTCACATTATTAAACTGTGTATATTTTGAGAAAACACAAATAACCTAAATGGTTACATTAAATTGAACTTCCACTCAGGTGTAATAAAATCAAAGGGGAATAAGGAAACCGCATTCACTGACAAATTTGAGCGACTCACCTCTAGTAAATTAGTAGTAAATTAGTTGATGCATGGCCAAAAAGTCACCATGTTGTTGGTTGTATACGTTACTAGTTGCTCTTTGGAAAAAAGTTGTTAAATTCAGCTAAGTTAAATTGGCATTGGATTGCTACCTAAACAGCAACTAATAATCTCTTTATTTGCGGCGTATATAATGTGCAGACCGCACACAGGACAGGTTGTCACCTTCACATATGTACACTTATTTTGTTAAATCTCAGCCTTTTGCGATTCTGTAATCACACAGACTGATATTGCGATTGTAATTACGATTAGATCGTACAGCACTACCCTAAACCATGTCACACTTGAGCGTTTAGCTTGTAAAAATTAGATACTGACTGAACACACCTTGCTTAAATTACATTTGACGGTACAGCTGTCCTGACAGTTGTCAATGACTTCCCCATCTATCAGAAACACTAAATAGCGACCTTTAAACTGTTACCAGCCATTAGTTAATAGTTTTAATGATTTTGGCACACTAACATTAATAGTAAACAGCTATTAGTTTGTTTAATTCTTACATGATAGTTAAGGCTACGTTGTACAAAAGGTTATACTAAAATTTGTTTTGCACCAGTGTGTTTAAGCGAGGCACAGAAATGTGTGATATATGCAAAGCAAACTGTAATGCAGATTTATTCCAAAGACAGCAAAAAGAAATCAGTTGAAACAAAGCAATAGCTCAGTGCAACAACATAATTCCATGGTTGCTCTTCTATATTTTCTCCGGCTGAAAAGCAAAAAGCATTTTTTGTCATTCAGAAACGCATTTCAGTGACCTCTTCAGCCTATTTGGAAGCATGCTGGCCTGGGTCATCATCAACTGAACGCTTGTCTAGTTGCTCTCGCTGAACTTGCTGCGCATCTTCCTTGGCTCCGATTATCCTGATGTGGGGATGGGGTGCAGGGGATGACAAGAAAGGCAACAAGATATACACATACGTAAACAAAAATGTTGGTACCCCTCTGTTAATAAGAAAAAAAACCCACAGTGGTCATGGAAATAACTTGAAACAAAAAAATTACTGAAAATTAACCAATGAAAATCAGATATTGCTTTTGAATTGTGGCTCAACAGAATCATTTTTAAAATAACAAACTAATGAAACAGGACTGGACAAAAATGATGGTACTCTTAACTTAATATTTTGTTTCACAACCTTTTGAACCAATCACTGCAATCAAACGACTTCTGTAACTGTCAACAGGTATTTTGACCCACTTCTCGTGAGCAAACTGCTCCAGTTGTCTCAGGTTTGAAGGGTGCCTTCTCCGGATGGCATGTTTCAGCTCCTTCCACAGATGTTTTTGGTATGGCTCATTTTTGCGTCTGTCATTTTGCTTTGTTGCTTGTCAACATGCATTGTGGCAAATTCCAGTCTCGCTTTTTTTTATGATTTGCTATCAGCAGTGGTGTCCTCCTTGGTCGTCTACCATTAAGTCCACTTTGGCTCAAACAACAACGGATGGGGCGATCCGACACTAATGTACCTTGACCTTGGAGTTCACCTTTAATTTCTTTGGAGGTTGTTCTGGACTCTTTGGTTACCGTTCGTATTAGCTGTCTTTTCAGTTTGTCATCAAATTTCCTCCACTTCCAGGCAGGATGGCTACAGTCCCGTGGACCTTAAACTTTTATGTATCTAATATGTGCAACAGTAGTCACAGGAACATCAAGCTGCTTGGAGATGGTCTTATAGCCTTTACCTTTAACATGCTTGTCTATAATTTTCTTTCTAATCTCCTGAGACAACACCCTCCTTCGCTTTCTGTGGTCCATGTTCAGTGTGGTACACACTATGTCACCAAACAGCACAGTGACTACTTGTCACCCATCAAATAGGCAGACTGACAGATTACAAGTTCGAGGACACATCTTGTTTAACATGTCTCTATGGTCAAACTGTTTTCAATATTTTCTAGTGGTACCATAATTTTTGTCCAGGCCTGTTTCATAAGTTTGCTTTTTAAAATGATTCTGTTAAGCCACAATTCAAAAGCAATGTCTGATTTTCATTGGTTAATTTTCAGTAAATTTTGATTTATTATTACTTTCGTCAGTTTCAAATTATTTCTATGACCACTGTGGGTTTTTCTTTCATTATCGGTGGAGTACCAACTATTTTGTTCACGTGTGTATGGTAAATACAGATATGTAGTAGAATGTTCTAACTAATATTAATGGTAGAAGCGCATCCTTACCCATGAATTCCTTTGGCAACTACAAAAAAACAAACATGAAACACGTTAAAGCCTCATAAGATATTACTAGGATATCAATATTAAATTATACACTCATTAAGAGCAGTGAGAGTTATTAGTATGATTATATTGCATGGTAAACTATTACAAGCACTATATTAACAGACTCAAACAGTGTTAAACTATTTATTCAACATGGTCCATTAATGTTATTATACAGGAATATTTTTTCAGAGGACTAATTTTGGTGGCACATTTAATGCCTTAGTCAATTTTCAGTCTGTTTTAGCTATTTTAGTCAGACTATACCCTAAAAGTCCAACTAAAACCCTTGAAGAAAAATTCAGATCATCAAAAGACTGTAACATGATCTTTTAGCCCAGTTTGACCACTCCTAAAGGTTACCTCTTATAGTTGGTTCAGTAGAGCGGCGTCACGTTTAAAATTCTATTGAGTTAATTCACCATACATATAAATTTTGGTTAAAAGCTGTTGGATGTTGAAGGATGTTCTTAAACTTCCAAAGTTCCCAATAACACACTGTAAAATATAATTTTACAACTATTTCCCTGTTATAATATTTGGCATTTAAACTGTTAGTTACATGACTGTACCGTGAGCGGCTCCATGGCACAGATCCTGCCAGAAACACTCTCCAGGTTCAGCCATAATGACCACCATGGACAACACAAGAAAGGCCACAGTACACTTCATCCTAAAAAAAAAAAAAAAAAAAAAAAAAAAAAAAAAAAAAAACAGATAGCCACGGCTTGCAGGAATAAGGTCATCTGACGCACA
>OMLM01020151.1:131486-159732 GCA_900302695.1 Helostoma temminkii | reverse complement strand
ACTTCTTCCAAAAAAAAAAAAAAAAAAAAAAAAGAAAAACTAAATACTACATAGTTTCATAGTACAATAACAAATCTCAACTCATTTGCCAAATGTTGTCTTTATATAGTTCTTACCTCTCCACTGATTGAGAATGCTGTTTTTTCACACACTGTCAGATTCAGAGATGATGTAGATTTGTGTCTAATGGCTTAAAGTGACATCTCTTTAGGCATGACATTGGTGGTGATCTCAACCACAAAACCAAAGTTCTCTCACATGGGCCTCCTCCCTCCATCACTTTGTCACTTTCAAGTATCACTGTAGACCAAGAGAGTGAATGATTAGTTCAGTAATTGATTAATCTCTGGCCGCAAAATGAATACATAACTGTAAATTTAATTAGTGAAAATCACGTTTACTCGTTTATAAAGTACAATAAAATAGTCATCTACATAAAATAATTGTTAATATAAATAAATGTTAGTTCTTTCAGACCTTAACTTTACCTGATATAAAGTATGTGCCACAAATAAGAGCATTTTGAATGATCTACTGAAGGTTAATCAGTCCTGTTCATTTTCTTATCGTTGAACCACATTTTTTTTTTTTTCCTACTAGACATTTGGTATGTGATTAATTTCAGAATAGAGCTATTACTCCTTCATTTCTGGCATCCAGCAACAGGCAAGATAACACCTTCAGGAGGTCAGGTAGTTACAGGAATCTAATGTCTAGCCATAATAGGTGTCAGGAAATTTGGTCCCAACAATTTATGTTAATATTAATAATACTCCCAGTTCTAGAGAGAGATTTCAGCAATTGTTAATATATTGGACAGTGTCAGTGGACACATTCAGGGGGTTACTTTGCTACCAGCTATGCCCTGCCCACCCACAAATATGATAACTACAAAAGGGTTTATTGTACATCTCCAGTAAATTTGTTGATAAATACAACACTTCTTGTAGTCGACATGCACATGTATCGTACAGCATTTCATAATGGAGCAGTTTTGAACATAACCAACGTATTTGTTATTTGTGCAGCAAGCAGAAGCATCATTTCCCCATTATTCACCTACCTTCACAGGGGCAAAACCACATTGCATGAAGAAAGACATCTTTACATCTACCACATTTCCTTCACAGATTGTTTAACCTCAACCTCTTGTAAAGAACTTAATGCAGGCCCAAAATGTCACCATGTTGTTGGTTGTATATGTTGCTAATTGCCAAAAGCTGCTAAATTCAGCAAAGGAGCCGAGTTGACTTTGGATTTCTGCATTAACAGCAACCAATCAGCTCTTTATTTGTGGCGTAGATAATGAGCAGACTGCAAACAGTGCAGGTTGTCACATTCACTTACGTACATCTTTATTTAATTAAATTGCAGCTTTTTTTGAGCAGGCTGACATTGACTGTATTTGCAATTAATCGTGCAGCATTACCCTATATCATGTCACGCACACCTTGCTCAAATTATATTTAAAGGTTGGACAACATTCCTCTGATAGTTGTCGATGTACCCACCCTGTCTATGAGCATTAAATGTGTTACCAGTCATTAGTGATTCACTCACTGTTAGATTCAGAGATGTTGCAGATTTGTGTGAAGCAAGTGAATGATTACTCTAGTAATTAATTGATTACTGGAGGCAAAATGAATACATTTTATAAAATGAAATAATTAAAAAATCTAAATTTTCTTGTTTATTTTTTTGTTTTGTTTTTAATTAAGTACAACTTTTAAACACTGCAGTTTCTGAGAAATGTGCAAAAGAGCCGTTTCTGTTTTATAGCATAGTATCTAAAATGTGTTTGGCTGTCGTAGTCTTAAATCTTTTAATTTTACAATAATGTAAGACAGAGATTAGTCTTTATTCTCTAAGCAGTAGTATAAAGTAGGGCCATCAACATAAAGATGGGAAAAGATGTAATAATTCTGGTAATATAAATAGTAAACACAACTCTATGCCATACAGAAGATCTTGAATCATTTTCTTTACCTAATGTGAAATATGCATAGGAAAGGGATTCACTTGTTTGTTTGCTTGTGCTTTGTGTACACAAAGTGGAATATTTTTTCACTAACTTTTTTTGCATATTTGTCGGACTTGAATTATTCATATCAATAAACAAATTTTAATATTACACAAAGATAACCTGAGTAAATTCAAAATGCTGTTTTAAATGATGATTTCATTTATTACGGGAAAAAGCTGTCCAAACCTGCCTGACCCTATGTGAAAAAGTAATTTCCCCCTAAACCTAATAACTGGTTGTGGCAATAACTGCAATCAAGTGTCTGTGATAACTGGCAATGAGTGTTTGACATTGCTGTGGAGGAATTTTTTTCCACTCTTCCTTGCAGAGTTGTTTTAATAAAGCCTTATTGGGGGGTTTTCAAGCATGAAAGGCCCATTTAAGGTCATGCCACAGCATCTCAATCGAATTTAAGTATGGACTTTGACTAGGCCACTTCAAAACAATAAATAATTATTATTTTGTCCACATTCAGAAGTGGACTTGCTGGTGTGTTTTGGATGATTGTTCTCCTGCATAACTCAAGTGCACTTGAACCTGAGGTCACAAACTGATTGCCAGACTTTCTACTTCAAAATTTTCTGGTAGAGCTCAGAAGTCATGGTTGCATCGATTATGGCAAGTCGACCAGGTCCTGAAGTTGCAAACCATCACACTACTACAGCCAAGTTTGGGTGTTGATATGATTATGAATACTGACCATAAGTGAGGTAAGTGTAGCCTGCAATTCTTTTGATGTTTTTATGACCCCCTGGGTGAGTGGTCATTGTGCCCTTCTAATTTTGATAGGCCAGCAACCCCGGGGAAAGGTTCACCACTGTTCTAAGTTTTGGTTTTGTGTTTGGTTCGAGTCCCAAATCCTTGGAAATGTTTTTGGAACCCTTTCCAGACTGATTTAGACGAAGCTGGCTCCAGTTACAAGAAGAACAAAAGTCCACCCATGAATTTCATATATATTACCAACAAAGTTAGTGTTAGTTAGTTAACATTGATTCATTTTTTTTTTCATTTGGCCCCCTAAAACCTGATCTAAGATGAATCATGAACAAAGGAGTCATCGTGAGCAGGTGATTAGTTGTTCAGATCACTGTGTAAGTGATGCAACGTCATAAACAATCACTATCAGAAGGTCGACCAACCCATGTAGGTTAACGTATATCATGATACTGTCTCTCCCTTTCCCACTCACACACAGATAGTAGTGAAGCTGTGGCTGTCTGAGAGGAGATTTTTTTTGAGACAATTGTGAACACACTGGGAATGGGTGATTTTAATAACTGTGTAATAACTGTTTTTAACAATGTAAGGACATCAGGAGCAATTACTGAATATTTCTTCTTTGTATTAATTGGTAGCTGGTAGACCCCCTAGGCAACTTTCTATATGGCCTATATCAAAAAATGTCCTGTGTCTCTACTTGTGGCTAGGCTCTGTCTCACCCTGTATTGGTCTTGACTTGATTTTATCTGCCTAAAGTCTTGGTCTTGTCTTGCTCTCGATACACTCTGGTCTTGGTAATGACTTGGTTTTGGATTGAGTGGTTTCGACCACAGCACTGTCACCACAATTGTCATCCATCCTGCCATTTCCATGTAAGGGACCACAGCTAAGCTTAGTGAGACAACTAACATCTATATTATAAAAGAGTGTAAACAAAGTAGAAATTAACTGAATGTTGTCCAAAAAAATATGCTGCAGCACAGGTAAACTTAATAGAAGAGAATATTAAACTAATATTTTAATGCTCAAGCCAAAGAGAACTGGTGTCTCATTCGAATTTTTACCTGAGACCCTGCTCTTTACTCAAAATACAGCAGACACTGAAATATATATATATTATAACCCACATTTTTGTTATTTGAGCTTTTACTTTTTCAGTTTTTATGCATTTCTACCAGGCAACAACTGTCAGTTTACAGGATTAACATGGTCCGAAGACAAAGTAGTTGCTAATGTCTGCTGCCTCGATAGCAGGCAGATCTTTCAACTGAGTCAAAAAATGTATCTTCACAACACAATGGTCACTTCGAATACCTGTTGCCTGTTTAATTGCTTCTTTAATCAACACAACACCTTTCAGTTGTGCTAAACTTTAATTAGTATGTTAATAGTCTGTTAATAGTTAAGTCTGTTTTCCTTTCAAAAACAAGGACATTTGTGGGTGACCCCAGACTTTTGAACACAATTGTGAACTTTGTGTGAATTGTGAAAGTCTTTTAATATGTTAATGCAATATGATTTGGTATTTTGTTTTGATACAGAATAAAAAAAAAAAACCAGCTTGGTCTGGAAGCTTTCAGTTTCTTGTGAAAAACTATTTCTTCTCTGAATTACTTGTAATCATTTGCTTAACAGGAACTCTTTTTTTATCAGCTTAAACAGAAATACAATGTGGAACTTAGTCTGTGGTTTTCAAGATCTTATCTTTGTGTGTAGAAATGCATCTCATATGCTAATACAGTACCACTGCCTCTTCTGCTTGTACCACCTCTGCACATACTCATGCCCAACATGACCAGCATGTATAAACTGGTTTAAGCTGTTGAAACATTTGCCCAATTCACTAAGGAGCTCCTCTGGCTGTTGGTTATTATGAAAGCTTCCTAGAAGCTAATAATGGGAGAGATTACTGTAGCGCTAAAAATTCAAAGACCATAAAGGATGCATACTTACGTTTCCCTTTTCCTTTTCACCTTCTCACACTATACACTCTGTCTTTTTTACCATTTATATACCACCAGCGTGAGTGTGTGGTGTTCCAAGAAATTGTGTATTACATTACACACTTTGGATGACGCAACGAACATGAACAAGATAAACAATAGTGAAATGGATCCTTTTTGAATGGTACAAACAACTAAACCAGTGGTTCTCAGACTTTTTCTGTCGTTACCTTGGATGCAGAGGGATCTTCAAGCCCCACCTGTCCTTCATCCCCAGAACACCTTCAATGTACTACTGCACAGTACTACTGCACAGACTTTGCTTTTACTAGTGGTGGTGGTGCCTGACCATGATAGGGTTAGGGGTGACAACTTGGTGTGCATTGCAAATCACTAAACGAATTTAGTTCATTCAACTTGAATTTCTAACATTTTTTGTACTAAAGATGCTGAGTACAAATAGAAATACTTCCTGCACTGTACATATCAGAAGAAGGATTCATATTAATTATATGGTATGTGATTGTATTTACACATTAACTGACTTTGGTATTTTTCAGCAGATACTTATTTTAAACACTGATTCAGAGCTGAAAGTTTTTGATCTATTGACATGTGAACATTTTTTGGGAAATTGTGAAACTGATGTGAATGTGTTGATTTTACTAGAGAAGATAGTACCAAACTAAAGTCATTTATTTTTATGTTCTAAGCTCTGTTTACCTGGTATTACCCTGTTGTTACAAAATGCAAAGTTTATTACCAAGCTGCCATGTAAACCTGCTGCAAAGCGCAAGTGTTCACATGCAAGTTGAGTTTGGTAGGGGTTGCAGCAGCCCACCTTGGCCCGCTCTCCTCCTTGCTGCACAGAGACTCTTTAGCCAATTATTTTGGATTATCATTTAGAAATGTAATAGTTTTGATGTGTCAGATATGTTCTTGTTAGAAAAAAATATAAACAACTTGCAACAACATTAGTTTCCTAATTATTATAATTATGTATTCTTATCACCTTATAAAGTTATGTTTTAAGTAACTTCTTCACTCTGGTTTTGTGTACCACTTCCTTTTCTTGGTTACAAAATTCAGTGAATACAAAGATGATGACTCATGGTGAAGTTAACTTATGTCTGTGAAGTGAATCATTTCAAATAGGTGCTTTCCTGAGCCACACACGGTACCTTGTCAGCGCATTGACTTTTGTCTTGGTTTATTGGAAATAATACATGGACAGAATGTCATTGGTCTCATGGTGATCATATTTAAACCATTATTAAGCCATTATTGTCGGAAAAACTGCTTCCTCATAACAGTGACATAAACAAAAAGCAGTAATACCTTCTTAAAAAAACATGATTACTGGTCAAATTTGAGGTTCATAAATATGCATTTGAATATGTCACGAACTATTTCTTACTTCCCACTAAGCTACATCGAATTGGTATCTTCACACAGTACACGCCGCATGGTTTTGACAGACCTAGACTGCAACATACCCCACCTAACTACTGGACCCAGTTGGACCAGTCTTCATGGCACTAGACATCTACAAGCAACACAATGTTAACAATAGTATATGTGTGTTTTTTGATAGTGAAACTGTGTGCAAGTGGGTGTGTGGCGTGCATTGGTGTGTTTTGTGTGGTGTCATGGATGTGAAATGAGCAATGACGATGCAATGTTCTCTCTGTATCAATGTTAGCAGCTTCATTCTTCTCTTACCACTTCCCCATGCTCTGTTTCCTGTTCTTATGCTGCTTAGAGGAACTAACGCTGGCAAGACCCAAAAATAAGGAAATGGTTGTTGCTGAGTTGTCTTTAGTTTTTTCTTTCTACATTTAAATATGTCATTCTGGAACATTCTTTAATTGCCTGAATTTGCAGTACAAAAGAGAAATTCCCACATTTGGCATTTATGCAATTCATTGCTTTTTTTTTCATTATGTTAGGTATCAATCAAACAAAAAGTAAAACAAAGTCAAGCTAATGTTTTTTCTTGAGTTCTCGTGGAGGCTTTGCAGTTTTGTGCCTCTCTTTTTCTGCTAAGTCACTGTTGATATTGTTGCTCTGAATGTCTGCCTGCCTGGCCTGTACATATATGAATCATACTGCATCTATCAGTACTACTCCACACAGTAAAACTGTGTCTCAGAGCAAATATAAATGAGTGTGTCTGTGTTTCCTGTAAATTTTAGGATTAAAAATGTACTGTAACTTAGCAGAAACCTATAAAAGGATGATACTGTGCAGTGCTGCACTTATGGTAGTTAGTAGTATGGTACATCTGTAATGTTGACCCCTTAAGAACAAATAACTTATAGCTGTTTTACAATAATGATCAGTGATGGTGGTTGTTTGCTTTGTTTGAAATTACAATGAAAAACAAAACGTGTTCCTGGTCAAGAGGCCCAGAAGATAGAGGAACTAACTGTAAGATGAAGCCGTTGACTTGCAGCATATTGATTTTGTCTAATAGAGAAATTTAAGTAAAACATCTCCATGTGAACACAGGAGTAAAACCATTTGTGTGTGTGAAAGACTGGAAATAAAAAGTCAAAATGTGTTACAGTGGCACCTCAATCCAACCTAATGCCTCTGTACTGTTGAACAAGAAGCAGCTCAGTAAACTATTTCCAGCCCTGTTACATAGGCACCTTTGAGGTCTGTATGTAATTGGGCATGCCAAGAAACCAGCATCTCAGGATGATCCTGACAAACCAACAGACGATAGCTGAGGTTATGTGTTTGATCGTGCTGCAAGCCACTGTCTGCTGGTTCAGAGAACTCAGCACCAAATTCTGAGAAGGACATATTCAAAATATCTTTTTTTGTTGTTGTTGTTTTGCATCATCCTGCCGCAAATTCACTTTTAATTTTGCATGCATTTGGATGGGTTATTTTATTCTTTATGCATTTGGCCGCATTTTTACTTCCCTCAGTTCTGTCCTGTCACTGCTGCTGAGTTTCTCCGCTGCGTGATGCTGACAACACTGTCCTTCTCCGTAGGTAGGGAGTGTGCAATATGATTGGTATTTGCTAGAGGTGGTTAGATTTTATCTCATTAAACTACAAAATGATTTTATTATACAATCAGAGCCACTTAAATGCCATTTGGCAAACTTCAAATGGCCTGTGGCTCTCATCTGCACCTCTACTCGGCCAATAAATTACTAAACCTCATTATGAAACTGGTCACCACAGTATGTCCTCCCCTCCATCCTTAATGTTAATTTTCTGCACTGGATTCATGTTTTGATAAAGAGAAACTAAAGCAGCTCTGGCCACCAGAAATCCATAGCAGCAGTCATGTGCATATCCTGTGGGATCTACAGAATAATTAGAATTAGTTGACATGGATCATACAGTAAGTAGTTTAATAGTTTAGTGAAGTTAGAGGACATATGTTTACTGTTGCTGGTAATAACCACTTTAACAATCAGTTTGACTGACAGAATCATGCCTGGACACAAGTAGCACCCACATGTGTAGATATGGAAATGACAGGCCAGTGAAACATTATTCATGCTTGACTGTCATCCTCTTTCTCTGTTACCCAAAGAATTTTGTTCAAAGTTATTATCGCCATTGAATCCATGACAATACAGTATTCAACACACACACGTACACACACCTCTCTCTGCTGCTCTTTTCCTTTCATTACACATGGAGCAGCCACTCTCAGCCTGCTCCTCTACTGGGTTTTAGGGGTCCTGATGCCACTCACTGGCTATTGAATAATGACCCTGAGAGACCCAGCTTTAGCCTAATCCCTACTTGAAAGCTATCCTTCCTCTAATTCAATCCCTCTTTAAACCCTTGCTGCGGATAGACGAGTGGTGCCTAGCACACATACACACCTAGATTAATGCAGTCAGACTCGAAGTGATGGGTCCAACAACAAACTGGAACTGAAAATGTCACAAGCTTCAAGGAAGTCGGATGTAGCATTTAAAACAAGGATTTTACTGCTGATGCAAGTATTCTTTAGTGATGACATTTATCCCCTCTATCCCCTCCTGTAGCCTCCCATACTATACTGAAAAGCATGTAACATTTGAAGAGAATTAGTTGCATGCATTTCTGTCATATTTTTAACCTGCATATTTTTATTATTTCACAATGGAATAGAGCACGTGAGAGAGTGTGTGTTCACACAACAGATGGTCTCATGATAAAGAAACGGTCTCTAATAAATTATAATTAGCACCTCCTTGTAGAGACAGTAGGCACTGTAGGTACTTCCACTTACAGTTTTTCCAAAAAGTTGTGTTTTACGTTTGTTCATGGATTAATACGCAACCCTGTCTCACCTTACCTCACGTTGTGATATCTATATATAAAGGATTTAACATACACGGTCCCTTCTGAAATTAATGGACTAACAAGAAGTGCTGATGACCTTGCCAGGTATGTTAATAATTTGCTTCTGCTTTTGTGGAGCTGCAGCTGCTGTGCCAAATGTTTATGCAACAGGTCAGTAAGGATGCGTTCCTTTCACTGCCTAGAGCCAAGAACTGCTTGCATCACAGGCAGGGGCTGGACTATTATGACCAACTGGACAAACTTAAGCTTTATTGTAAAGCTAAAAATGTGTGTCATTTATTAGATTAGCCTTAGCAGTGCTGTAAAGGCTGACTCATATGTACACATGTATAGTGAAACAAGTACGTGGCTCTCTAGCCCATGGGGAAAACAAACAGGTTCTTAGACAGAATCAGCACTAGCACCAAGTATTTGTTGCACTCTCATGAATTTGGTGCTGCTGACTCTTTTTACAATAAAGCTGTTGGTAGTAGAGTGGTTCATGGGCGGTTCTAGACCCTTTTTAGCCCCCCCTCCCAAAATTAGACAAGAATTGCTAGTTCAGGCTGATTATTTGCCTCATAATGAAAACACGTTAAAACTGAAACATACAAAAGATATATAAATAAACCATATCAAAATTGACGGCACATTTAAATATCTACAAGTATGACACCTTTCCCATCCTAGTCAAATGACAATGATACGTGCTAGCCTATTATTTTGATGCTAATACATAATGGAATTCCCCATTAACACACTATCGGAGATTAACATCGCGACTGTTACTTTTAAACAATCAAACAACTTCAAACAACTAAACACGTTTGCACAATGTAGAGTTGTATAAACCAGTATTTGTACTCGAAGATATTTATTTCCTGACCAAACTACGGCAAGCATAAGAGAACATAACTCAAAACAGGATCAGCACGTTTACTGTACAGCCACTACATGTGTTGCTGCGCCATCTAGTGGGCAGCACACTGCACTTATTGACTGCACCTATAAAGACAGGAGCCATACCTTAATGATACATCTAAAAAATGGTCTGGACTTGCCCAGATTCAGGGGATAAAGTCATCTTCTTATGAGGTTGTAAAAAGTTTTGTCATTTGTGTTTATATTTGCTGTGGTTGTCTTGGTTTAGTATAGTATGTATATTGTGTTCTCACAATACTACAATTCAAGAAGTTATACCAATACTTGTGGAATTTATGATTCTTAATACCCACTACAGAAAAATTTTAATTCAAGCAAACAATCATTCTTATAGCATAAATCACATATTGTGAATATTGCTTCATTAATGACTGCATTCATACTGTAACAGCAGCATGTAATCAGCAGAGATTATTTTGGTTCTTCACGTATGTGATTGTTTGCATTTATATTTATACTATCAACATTCTGCAATACACAGCCACAACACTAGATAGTGTTATCAGCAACAGTAGTGAGGGCTTAGCCCCCCTAAGGATGAAGTCCTAGAACCGCCCCTGGAGTGGTTTCTGTCAGCCTTCGTGAAGTCCACAACAAACTCCTTTTTTTTTCTGGACATTCATAGTGAGATTATTGTCTTTGCACCACACCACCAGTCTGAGTCCTCTCTGTAGGAGGTCTCGCTGTTGCTGACGAGACTCACACATTTACTTAAGACTTAACATATTTATTATATTGTCTGTAGGTCCTCAAGACATCACATTTGATACGTACAGTATTTGTCATTTTTAAAAACTAGCATTTATGAGAATGCACCAGGCCTTGACAAAGTATGGTGTGTAGTAACTCCATGAACACATATGTATACAACACAGATGTCCATTGCCACAGCAGTTCTATTTGATAATATTTCAGTAAGAAACAGGAAATTGGAGCGTCTATAGAACGAGAGAGAGCAAATTAGTGCATCTTGGCAATAAACATTTTTTCTGTGTTAGTGATATAGAAAAAATGAGTACAACTGCGTTTGATAAATATTCAGTAGTTGAGCAGACCTTGTGATGCAAACATCAAAATCTACTTGCATCCAACACATAAATACATTTTTGATTCTTCGTGTGAACACGTTGTTTTTAGACTTGTTTTGATTTGTCACTAGCTTCAACATCAGACAAAGCAGGTATGCCTGGATTTGCTTCAAATGGGGTCACATGACATTTTTGACAACACCAACACTGAGAGAAGAGCAGGTACAAACACTGGAGGAATTGTGTTGTTTTTAAATGTTTCACATCGCTTTTGATACTGTCCCAAACAGGGAAGTCAAACATGGGAGAATAACACAAAAATCTATCAAAACATATATATTCTGTTGTGGACGGTATATTGTCAAAACCAACCTTTGCATTTATAGTGTATAGGCTCCCCCAAGAGGAGAATACATTCATCACTGAAGCGACTGTAGATGAGAATAAATAAACACTCACAACACAACACAACAACAAAAAAAAAAAAAAAGTAGTAAACACAAAATACACAACATCAAGGGACATAGCCTAGATATTGAGCTGCAACCGCATGTTTAACCTTTAAATTTTGTGTCTAATACAAGTGAATCTGCACTGTATGCGTTGCTTTAAATATTTAAATATGAAAAATAAATAAGGGATTGAAGTAAAATGGTAGAAAAGGTTCACAAAGTCTCACTGAGATGTGAAGGCATGTTTAGCTTCTGAGCATGATGCCTGAATAGATTTTATGGTGTGTATACAGTCAAACTTGTTTGGAAAGTAGTGTTGAATTGCATTTTAAGGTTCTGATATCACAGTAGTGCTGTAGATATATAGAACTACAGCCTCAGTTTATATGTTTGTTTTTTTTGGTCTCCTTCCAATATTAAAATGTGTACATGGTTTGTTTTTTCTCTTTTCCGCAAGTTCAGAAAATTTCAAAAAACTCTTTCAGTGCTAACATCAGTGTCAAAGTCAAAGCATCATTTCTTGGAAATTCAAAGAGCTGAAATGAGGAGGGAGGCACAAGGAATGGATTCTCAACGCTGCCTAGCAAACCCCTCTGCCTGCTCCTCAGGCTTTTGATATACAGCTTGACAACACACACACACACACACCAGAAGCTCTACCTCATCACTGCCATAGAGCATGGAAGATGAAAAACCCGTGAGTGTACGCATTTTGATTCTTAAATCAACAGTGTTTTGATTTTGGCTTTGCTACAGCAGAGCGTGAAGCAGCTTATTATCTGCTTCATTACTGGCAGGAGAACAGGGACGCATTTCTGTGTGTGTGCGCGCGCCCGTACATGCGCGCTGTGCATGTATGTGTATGAGAATCTTATGTGACTGTGTCTTGTGTGTAGATGTGTGTAAGCTAAAAAGGTATCACAGCCTTTATTTAGTTTATTAGCAACGTACAGAACAGTTTCACATTCCGTTTTATATCACACATGGGCCTACAGGACGTTACTATATTTAGTGTGTTGAAGTTACTAAACTGCATTTCCATTTATTAAACTGAAGTAGGTTCACAAAATTAATGCATCTTGGTGGATGACAGCGTGCACAATACCACTGTCATGAAACCCAAGAATAGCTGGTGCTCTAACCCACATCAAATGATTTACTTTGGCCAGAAACTCTCCCTGTACAGATCAGCCGAGAGGTCTTGGTAAAGTTTGTTCGAGGAATGTAGACAAAAGAGAGAAAACTTATATAATTTATAATTCATAGAAAGGGGAAAAAGGTAGACAGTGGGATTACAAGACAGCTGACAAGATTTCAGACCTGCTAGAAATTCAGTGATTCATCTGAGACTCTGATCTGTGATTATTCAATAATTAATCAGGTGGTGTAATCCCCTCCAACTGTACGTCAAACAACAACCAGTCTCAGCTGGTTAAGCCATTGTTCTGTCTCCTTCTGCCCTCCGTAGTCACTTTTGCTCTATTTTATCACATTGATGATTTAGTAGTTCTTTTCTCATTGATTTAGTTATTTCTGAACTGCAGCTTTTAATTATTACACACAGTTTTTAAAATTGGTATTCATTTCCAGAATAACCTATCCACCAATATTGTTTAATTTCTGTATTTTGATGAAGCAAACTTACCTTGGATGGAGGACCAAACGTAACTAGCTTTGGGTGAATGTTGTTATATATCAGTTTGGTTTTTATTAGCACTGCATGAATAGGCAAAAAAAAAGGAAATATTGTGATATTTAGGACAGTATTGCAATATATTAAGCAATATAAAGAGACTGGCTTGGTTTAAAATAAAATACACTTATATCCCCGATATAATGAATTCAAATATTGGAATAAACTTACACTATTAAACTCTGTATGTTTTAAGAAAACAAGCTTAAACCTAAATAGCCACATTAAATGTAATTTATAATTTAAGTTGAACAAAATCAAAGGAGAAGTAGTTTAAAGGCACAAACAGTTGGTTGTTTTAGGTTCATTATTATACATTCATGACATTGCGATTGCAACTACGATGAGATTAATTGTGCAGCGCTAGTTTTATGTCCCAGTTCAGTAAGATCATCCCTGTCTTGTAAAACCTATACCTGCTATGCAGCTAAGCAGCAATTGCAAAAGCTCTTTGCAAGGAAGGTAATTCCGAACCATAATGAGAATATGTCATGAATTTACATAAACGGCATGTTGCGAATAAAGCGTTAATACTGAATGTAGTTGCATAGGAACATTTCTGGTTTAAGTGTCACAAGCATCATCAAAAACTGAACTAGTTTTGTCATCTAGTGTTGGCCTGGCCTGTAGAAAGCTACAAGCTGTGTTCTTGTATTAAAATGCTTGCAGTTCAGAAGCATTGATCTGAGATGCTGTGTGCACATGAGTGGACACATATTCAGGAATGAGGTCAACTTAAGGTCTGTGTCAGTGTGTCTCTGGGACAGTTTGTGTTTCTGTATGATTGTGTGTTCCGTATGTGTCCTCAATGCATTTACGTGTGAGACAGACAAATGAAGGACCCCACAAGACTTTACTAAGAGGCTTCCTGTCTGAACTTGAGCACTCAAAGGTCTGCTGTGGCAGATAGGACGGCTGCCTTTGTTCACATTACAACCCTAATTAGGCAGAGCATTGTGCGTGAGAAATATGAGAGCAGTTCTCAGTGTGTGTGCAAATTAGTGTTTGTTGTTTCTGTGTGTGTCTGGGATATTGAGAGTGACAGCTGAATGTTGCCACCAGCACGCTTCACTTGTCTCCTTGTTTCACTTCAGACCAGCTGAGTGAACTGCTGGCAGCAGGCCAAATGGAAAACACACACACTTTTTTGCACTTTTGTATTTGTGAGGATCCTCACTGAGGTTATTATGTTTTATATATATGCCATCAAATTTAAGTTCACTAAGACATAAATATTACACTAAACTTTCATCTTTCATCTTTTATGTCCTTTATTTACTTAAATAAATAAATATGAGAGCATACGCAGCTACAGACTAGGACTCTGAATACAACAACAAACTCAAACTCCAAACACAAGCTATAGTCCTACAAAGCACAGATTCTTGAACCAACATAATAGAAAGATGCTTGTCAACCAGTGGTACATACTACACTTAGGGGTCAAGGGGTCATATTATGCAAAATCCACCTTTTTGTTATTTTTCTAAATTTATAAGTTATTTGTATACATACATCAAGCAATTAGAAGCACATATCCTGTTTTTTTTTTACAATGACTCTATTTTTAGGAAGCCACGTAAAGCAGAACAGACTGATATCATCCTGTTAATTTTCATAATAAAACATTTAGTTATGCTTAAATGGCACCCTGTTATGCCTTTAGCTGGTTGACTAAATTCACCCAGGCCTGGTTTCTTCTCCTAGCACATCTCCCCTGCTGTGGTGCAATCAGCAAAAGGAGAAACTAATTAATTATGAGGATATACTTAATATACTTTTCATTAATATACTAATATTAATATACTTTTAATTACACAAAAAACAGCAAATATTAGACCAATTACTGTTTGTTTAGTGTTTATTTATGAACATATCCTCCTTTCCCGTGGTAAAATCCACAAATATAGGACTAAACACTTGTTGCTTGACGCCTCAAACCCACGCCTGGTGGAAAATAGGGGTCAGGATCTGAAGAAAGAGTGGATTTTTCTGGTTTTGGTGGACAGGTCTTCACATGTGTGAACAAATCAGAATCTGTCTGGAATCATAGTGATGATTGGTTCCTTGTTGCTGGATTTATTTCAAGACTTTAGCTTAAAGATGGACTGATTCCTGTGATCTAAACTGCGATCTAGTTCAAAGTTCAATCCGCACAGCAGGTGTTACCATTTTAAGTATTATATCTTATTTGTTACTGGTGTGTGTCTGCACGATCGACCAGGAGAAATCGTAGGCTCGTTTCACAGCAGAACAGTCAGGATGTCCTAGAGACAAGGCGTGAAAGCTATTTGGGTTTTTTAACATTGTTATAATGTAGCACAGCTCAGCTGTATGTTCTCTGTGATCCTCTTGCTGTGTTTGTCCAGTCTGTAGCCGGACACTGTACCCCACATAGAGTGTCCCTAGATGGGAGGTACACGAACCATACGTCACAGTTTGGAGATCTAGCTCAAAAGCAGTTATTCCAGAGACGGGCTCTGACTGCATAGTTTCGGATTGAGCATTAAAATTTACATGCACATTCTGGGGACACTAGGGACCTGTTTTTTAACCCCCAAAATGGGTATAATGTGACTCACTGTTTTAAATGTGGCTGAATCTAATCCAGAAACATTGATTTGTCTGTTTGCTAGTGTGTTTCCAGTAAAATCTCGCCCTGTCTGGCCACGTGGGAATCCATCACTGTTAAAGCTAAAAGTAACATGTGAACAGGACAACACCAGCCACTTGTGGATGCTGGTGGATGATGGTGACGTGTTTAGGAGTGCATCCGTTTCTTTCTTGTGAAAGCAGACATATCAAAGACCGGAGAGTCTGTCAGAACAGCCCGTGGCACTCACACAAGTACATACTTACATGCAACTAAAAGATCAAATTCTGCCTATAGGTTTATACTGCCCAAGGCAAGATGATGTAATTTTTATGTTTTACTCTGCTCCATCCTTAAACACTTCAGAAGGCAGACAGCTTTGCTTGAGGCTGGTGCTGTTGTTAGCCCAAAGCGAAACATGCAGCTAGGTCACCTGGATGTTCAGTTGATACTGCTGCTGAACGAATCCCCTGGAGTTTTGTGCCTTAATTGTATAGTTAAGTATAGTTGTAAGTGTAGTTGTCATGAAAATCTTGCTGATGTCACTACTGCAGATGCAAAAGAGAAGGAGTAGTGTGAAAATCAATATTACTTGCTGTTTGTAGCTTTAGGTTTGTGGTTTACAATAGTATACATCCATTATTTTTATATAAAGGTCATCACAATAAAGGTTTCTTTTAAAACTGTTTAGTTTCAGTGCAAAACAGAAATTGCTGGCACATCATCAACTGCTTTCAAGGTGCATAGGAAAACATACTGACTGTGTACTACGTGCACCCATCATGACCTGTTGTCCTGCTAATAGATTAACAAAGTGGAGGAATAGGAAACTGTCATATCAAACTAACACTGCAATTGATGTAAACAGTGGAGTCATTTTCTATTCCCACTATTTTGTGTAGAAAAATTGTGGTTATTTTTTGCCTTCTTGTCTTCCTAGCTACATTTGTGTACCAGAACATTTGTTTGAACTTGATTGTTTTGATAAGAAACAGCCTAACTGACCATCATGCTGTGAATGGAATCAAGTAATGTATCACAACACATTTTTCATCCTTAGTAGTGGCGTAAAATGTTTAAGAAGTGGTCTTGTGTGCTTTTGTCTTTGGAATGATAAACACATTGGACACCAGATTTAGAATTAGTGTGTGTTTGTTTTTGTTTTTTTATTTGTTTTCACCCACTAGGTGAAACGGCCTGCCTGAGCTGATATCCATTCTTATTTGATAGTTATCTTACAAATCATGGGTTAGAACAGTAGGAGTGTTTCAGTGGCTTGTTAAAGTCATTGCTGGCAGAATTTGACTCCTACTTTTCCTGAATTTGGATGATGAATATTGGAGAGAATTCAATCCCCCCCATACACTATATTAAACTTTTTTTTGCAGTAGTGATTTCTCCCTAACATACTATATGCAATAGTGTCTGGGCGCTATGCCTGACTGGCAGTGTGACGAATGTGCTGTCTGTGATTTTACCCACCCACCTTTTCCTCCACAAACCCTCTGTTCTTTATTACCTTCACTCTGGTCTAATCTCTAATATCTTTCTATTCTGACCATAAACCTCTTTCCTTCTTGTTTCAGTAACTATAACCTCATCAGTACTCCTCATAGTACTCCTCACTATATGTTTTTCTATAAGCTTGTGCTTCATATCTTTTACTATAGTTCAGTCTGATAAGTCACTTGTTGTTCAAATATGTCTGCTGCCTTCACAACAGGAAGCTGTTGCTTCTCTCATGTACAGGTTTTGCCATGTGAGAGTCAACAACACATCTTAGTTTCCTACAGTGCACTTTAAAACATGACGTTCTGGATACATGTTTGTGTTATTGAGCGAAGCCTATTCATTTAATCTAATGTGAATCGGAAATGCACTGTGTGTGCTTTGTTGTTCCATGTTTGACCCATTGCTTCAAAGTTGTGAGATCAGACTAACGTCCCGGGTGAATTTGCAGCCATGTTTGATGTATTATTGAGCTTTATGTAATATAAATGAAATGTTTGGCTATTTCTTGTGCCTGAACGCAAGAGTGGGAACATAACTTCTGTTTGTGATACCAGTTTTCGGTTGCGTCAGGAAAGTGAAACAACTACAGCAGTAGTGCCCAGTCAGGTGTGTGTTGGGTCAATCAATAAAGATTGATCTTGTGCTGGAGTGGAGCTGCCACAAGAGAGCTTAGTGGCAACAGCAAATATTCCAACAAGAAATTTAAATGGAGAAGTAGAGAAGTGTTTCATGTGAACAGCAGTTTAACATGACTCTCAGCATCCTAGACCTCTTGAAATACTAATTCAACCTGTTGTAAACTGAAGAGTGAGTGGAGTTTATGAGAGGAGTCTGCAACTATATGGGAGCGATTTGTCTGTCATGGCTTTTCCAGGTTGGAAATCTCAAACAAAAAAAAAAACAGTGAATAGTACCAAGTGTTGATGTCTGAGTGAACGGGAGAATTGCCAGTCCTCTTTGGAGTTCTGAATCAGATAAATGGAGCTTTGCCAGATCACTGTGAGAAAACAGTGACTTAGAATTTAGCAATTAGACTGGCTTTAATAGAGAATAAATAACACCTTATTTTATTTGTGTAATCTTTCATTAGGGTAGAAGTGCAATACCAGTATGCCACTCAATATCAGATTACTACACATACAGTGTATTAGTGTTATGCACACTGTATCAGAGTATTACATCTACTTTAAAATGTTTCCTTTAGGGAATATGATATCTCTTGGTCACAATACATCTGTATCAAGATTCCTGTTTATGTTTGGACAATATGTTGAGTTTTTAAACTCCAGGTTGTAATGACAAGCCCAGTATCCTTGGATACTACCCTGGTCATGCTCGCTCATCAATATTGTGCGTCAGAACTTTGCCCAGTGCAAATGATGATGGCAAATGTGGGAGGTAGTAATGAGGCAGATGTTTAACATTGAGATATAAGAGTGGTGAATGGGTGTGTAGTTTGTTACACTTGATATAGATCTATGTCCTCTCACATGAACCTGTGGGAAATGTTGATTTCAAACAGCTGTAACTATGGTCTGTGGCCCCTACCATTAGCAATGAGTGTTTTAATTGCATGACCCCTGCTATATGTTGAGGGAAGTCTTTTAAAATACAGAAAAACACTTGATCATGATAGACATATGTCAGAACCCAGCATGTTGCAGTACTAGTCAGACTTTTTCTGTTTTTGTTTGATGCCCTGCTTCATTTATCACACTGCTGCTGAGCTGTCTGAAGTACAGGGAAATGCTGTAGGTTCTTTTTGTGCTGATAAATAGTTCTGCTAAACTAACTGATAGACTCAGTATGGATCCTGTCTGTACACTAAGAGCTGTCTGTTTCAATCTTGCTCTGCTTTTATATGGGCTTGATTTATTTTACTCCAAGAAGTTGAATACACAACAGGCTTAGTTGAGATCTGCTTGATGATCAAACTTGTTACCTATTGGTTCCTTATTTACACATTCAGCAGTTATGAAACAACATTACGATTCATTTGGAGACCTTTGTGTCCACTTCACAAAAGTCCAATATTCACTCTGTTTTTTTTAAGCTCAGCTTTTGGTCTCTACCAACTCTTAAGGGAAATAGCTGGCTCTCAAGATGCAAAATACTCCTCTACATTCACTAGCAAGTGTCTGAAAGTGTCCATTATGCTGCTAGGTATGAAACACTGGGCTCAATTTTCCAACTTTCCTTTTGCTGTACTCTGTTTTGTGAGTGTGAGTGTTGAATCTTATGATGAAATTAGTTAAACACTGTTGTTTATCACACAGCAATGGGAATTACATACTGAAGATATATCACTTTTACACTCTCTAATTTGGCAGAGAGGCCATGCGTAATTTTTGCACATCAGCAGTCTTAATTATTCATAATATACACACAGCTACAGGATTGATCTGTAATTAACTGATCAGCTCATTCTCTAAACACGAGTTGCAGTTGTGGTCGAGAAAATATTTTTTTACAGGGAGTCTGGAGGAGAATCCTACATGGGTCCAATTGACCTTTCCCTACGCGGACCAGCAGCCGTCAGAGTGAACCTACCTATTAAAAATATTCTTAATCCGTCTTAAACCAACTCCGCCTGTGCAATGACATAATAAAATACAAATAAAGCAAGAAAACAGTGGTGCAGAAACAGTTGTTTTTCCCTTGAGGTCAGAATCAACACCTGGTCCCTCTTCAAAATGCTGCTGATGGACTCACTCCTGGCACAGTGCACCAGTTAGTTTAAATAAATGAGAACTATATTGCATTTTTAATACCCAGTTTATAGTGCCTGATACTCAGCAGTCACACTCATCTGTTTATTGTACGCTGGTACTTTAGCGATATAAATGTTTTTCACATATGCAGGAGACAAGATGAGTGGAAATCAATTTTCTTAACTGATCATACAATAAAACTGGCCCAGAATATAAATAGATGTTCAATCGATTTTTATTAATTTTCGAACTTCTGTCGTTTATTCAGATGAACTTTTTCTCCACACTTCAGCCTCTCTCACTTGCTGCTTAAAAAGGGAATGATATGATTAGTCATTTTTGACTTCCGCCCCAACTCCACTTGCTCATAAAGCATTCCTCCCAGTAATAATGTATACTGCCTGTGTTCGTCATTGCGCCTGGTTGCGCCCTCTAATGCCAGTGCTGTTCACTAAAACTGTCAAAGATCCCTGGACACGCCCATAACACCTTTACACAGAGGATTTAAATGGTTTCAGGAAAATAGAGCCCATAGGGTTTTAAGGGCATTTTACTGCCTTTAGAAAAAGTGTGGTGATTAAACCTAAACAATTAAGGTGAGCACCAGACAGTTAAACAATGACCCAAATCTCACTGCAATGCTTTTTAAAGCCGAGAGGAGTGGCAGATTAAAGTGCTAATTCTTAGTACATTTATCACCGTAACCCATTTTACAATGTCACATTGTGTACACAGTTATTTGATACATTGAGGACATAAAAATATTGATTGCAGCAGCTTTAACCTTATATTGAACCTTTGCCTTTTTGTAATAAAGATGAGACATTTATACATAAGACACATAAAATATAGAAAAGACATATCTAATAATAAAACCATTTCATAAAAGGAACCACACAAGCTCACAATGGAGTTGACAATATAATGCTGGGCTGCAGGAGACATATTCTTCAGACGCAGACAAACATTTTTTTAAATAATCTGTTAGTGTCGCTTCTATGCTACTGGTACCCTGAAAAGGTCAACATTTGACAAAACTGGCAGGAGCTCACATTGTCTTAACACCCATATAAGCTTACATATGAAATGTCCCATTCTACACAAAAAAGCAGGACGCATCTACATAAATCAAATGGTGTAAGGCTGCTAAATCTCCATGGAGAACACGGCACCTTATTATTTTCCTATTTGTAACATGTTATATTGACCTATATAACAGGCGGGATTAATAAACCAAACCAAAATACTGGCAGGCAATAGTGTTAGTGTGTGAAATGGGTAGTCAGAGCTGTGTGTGTAGGCTGTACACACAAATACAAGCACACACTCTCGCCTGAGGAGACAGCTTGCAAACAGCATGATTTAGGAGCTAGGCCACTGGCAAACAGGAGTGTTTAGGAGGGAAGGAAAGAGAAAAAACAGAAAGGCAGGATGAAAAGAATGGAGGACGGAGGACAAGACAACCGGTCCCATCAATTACTCTGTTAAATGAACAAAGAGCAACCACAGAACAAAGGCTAAATTTAATCAATGGAGATAGGTGGTGTTCGAGGGGCAGGAAGCAAATTAACACTTGGAATAATGAATCTGGTCCTGACCATAGTCTTTACTGGGAACAAAACAGTGACGATTCATTTGTCATTCAATCACAATTGATATTCACTTGCTTCTTTATATGGTAATTATCAAAGACATATTAATTCAGCATTGTGTTTTGGTATTTGCAGTAGATGTTTATAAGGGTTTATTTTTAAAGCCTGATGACAGTTTAATTATTCTGCTTAGAGCTGAGATTCAAGACTGTTCATCACAAGTTTAAAGTTGTGTATGACTGCCATTAACGAGTGCTGATTAATTTCATATTGAGAGTCGATGAAGCACTTACTTTTACTGTTGGTGAAGCTTCTCAGTCATCCAGCTGAGGTTACCTGGAAGCAGAGTCATGGTGACTGGACTTCTCTCTTGTTAGGTCGAACCATTTAATTACTCATCCAAATACCTTCTTCAGTTTATAATTTAATCTAAATCTGTCCTTCGGTCCTTTATTAACTTGTTATCTGTGGCCTGACTAGCCTTGATTTTCCTGTGAATGGGTGAAATGGCGTTTACGTTAGTGATATATCCCTGAAGCAACATTTACACCACAAGCAGTTTCGGTGTACTAAAAACAATAAACTAAAAATTGTAAAATAAAACACATAACAGTTTTACAGATGGTTGTTATGTTGCTGTGGTTTAACAGAAATGTTTGACATTGTTGGCCAGTTTTCAAAATTTCTCAAAAAAAATAAGAAGACACAAATGGGCAGAAGTATCTAAGAGTTCAACACTGCTTTTAGTGAGGTCCTTATAATAAGATTAATTATATAAATTAAGCGACTGTGTATGCTCAGATGATTTTATTTGGATGCTTGTTTTTCACCGTCCTTTTTAAGAAATGAACAAACAAGAATAATGGAAAAAATACAGGCTTGTAATTCAGCTTTTTTCACACTGAGGAGAATAATATCAGCAGGAGTTCACCAGCATAAAAAAAGATGTGGGATTTTGTTTTTCCCCCTTGAGTTACCAGCAGTGATATAAATTGGGTGTTTTAAAATACAACAATTTTAACTAGGGTGATAAGTTGTGAACAAAACATGCAAGTGATAATTTTTCAGTGGGAGTAGAAAGGAGGTTATCTCTGTTTAAAAAAAAAATCGAGATATTTTGGCAGATGTTATGCACTTTATCTATTATATGACAGGGAAGAAAACACAAATCAACAGTATCACGTCTGTATCGTAAATATGAAACCACTGCCAACAGTCCTTTGCTTGAAATGTCATTTTTAAATGTATTCATCTCAGTAAAATCACTCTGTGGATTTGTCTGCTGGAGCGGAATAAGTCCTTGTGGCACTTAGCCATCAAGTTTAGATTTGGTCAGTTTTGACATGGGAGTTTGGGGCTTAGACAACAGCTACAGTAAATTTTCTTGACAGCGCTGACTGGAAACGGGGCCAGAGAGTCCAAAATGGAGGAAGCTATCATAACATATTAGCTCTGTTTCACAATCACTTGAGCTCAAAGTTCACTAATAACAGCTGGTTTATTGGCTCTTCATCATAAGGGCATTGGTTTGGTTACTTTAAGAATTGGTTTAAGGATAGGAAAAACACTGTTTGTATTAAATTAGGTAAATTCTGATGTCACAGTACTGCAGGATAATATACACATGATTAACATTGATGAGAAAGTGGACCACTGAGAAGAAGAAAAAAAGAAAAGATATTTGTATAAATAAAGGCAAGATCTCAGGGGAAAGATGACAGGAGATTATTAGATCATGTGTGGAGATGAGGTCTGATTATTAAAGAGCAGTTATTCAGCGTGAGATGTTACACCCAGTCCTCTTTGCTGTGATAGATCCCAATTCTGCTTTGGTAATGTCGAGCTATTTTACTGGTGTTCCTGTAAAAGAAAACCATTGTGATATTTAAATACATTCTTGTTCTCATTACCTTGGACAGTGTCAATTCCATGTTTTTATGTTTTATGTGCAAACATTTTCTGGTTTGTCATATGTGAAGCTGCTTTTTTGTTTTTTCTCTCTCTAGTAAATTGATGTTTTGGTACATTGTTGGTCACACAAAACTAGTGTGACTGCATCACTAGTCTCTGGTCAATTATAATAGGCATTTGTTTACAATTTCTAACATATAACATCAATCATGCAATGAAACTTGTAGAGCAGCTTCACAGTAAGTGAATATATATATTGCAGTATTTCAATCTTTACTATAGTAGTATATAGAAGCATCACCAAGTGTATTTTTGAGATACATCATCACAGCCTTTATTCTCATCACCTTCTTGTACAGTTCATTGTTTTCAGTTCACTCAGAGACAACACACACACAAACACACACGCACCATGTTCACACTACAGCGATAAACACCCACAACCATGCACCCTACCACTCCATCAAAACTGCATGGCCACAGGGCTCCCCATTAACACTTGTCTCTTGAAAAGAAATGAGAAAAGAATGGAGAGAAGGAATAGGTATGGCTTTTCTCTTTCTAATGTTTAGGAAAAAAAAGAGAGAGGGTGAATGATTGAGAGAACCAACTTCAATTATGTATACCCCAACAACTTCAATTAAGCATGTGAGCAGCAAAATCAATATGGGAACTGATGACGTCCTGGTCCTTCATTCTTCACTGAGGAACTGGTCTGTCTAAAGGCGACACACACACACACTCTCACATACTCTCACATACTGTATATAAATACCGACTGGGTATAAATCACTCTACATCCAACAGCAGCACAGCCTTCGATCCTGTGCCTTGGGCTTCAGCATCTCTGTTTCCCATCCATCCAGAATGAGTAATGATCATCATACGATTAGAAAAAAAAATGGATAGGAGACAGCTGAATATTGTTGTTTGGCATTATCAGTAGTGTATAGCCTACAGAAAGGTATATTAACATGATTCCTATTTATAAAAAATAGTGTTGTCTCAGCTGCTCAGCTTGAAAAATTTTTTCTCCTTTTGTTTTACATACAATAATCAAATAAAGGCCAGTCATTTTTACACTGTCACTGCCCAAAAACATCTCTACATACTGTAACTGTATACGCATATTTTTTGTATGTTTTGTTATTATGGTCTAGATGGAGATAGGAAACATTCAGATGGAGGTACATGTCTCTTTTATCAAAGCATGTACGGAACACTAAAGAAAAAATGTGTGGGAACCATTCGTACAGGCCAGAAAACTAAACTGGTATTTATCAAAGTGAATTTACAAATTACCAATGAGAAATCTTGTGTTCTAAAGCTATCTGCTAAAGCATGTCAGTTTTTTTTTAATTCAGAAATGTCTATGATGAACATACACAAACTAGAGTCTCCAGTTGTAGACAAACATCAGAAAGAAAACAAAACAAAAAGTGTTCTAGTGTTGTCAGTGCAAGCAAGTAGACAGATTTTCTATTTGGAATCGTTGCTACTAACTGTGTAGTGTTTTGCATTGCGTTCTGTCTTCTTGGTGCCATTTAAATTGTTCTGCGTGGGAATGAAGCTAGAACGTGTGTGATGTGTTGTGTCATAAGCCTCCAGCTGTACAAATATGCGATCATATAGGAGACAAAGTTATGCTTGCCAGCATATGCAACAATATAAAAAACTAGTGTCTTTTACAGTGGTTTATAAACGGTGATCACAACAGTAACTGTTCGCTTTGGTTACTGTTTTTCATCTGAAGATAAATAACAGAACAGGTGATTGACAGATGATTCACTTTATACAAGTTGATGAAATAAAAGTTACAGAATACAGAGTAAATAGTTTATAGTAATAGATTGCAAATTAGTTTAATTTGTTTAATTTCATAGTTTTCACACTGAACAGAAATGAAAAAGAAATTTAAGAGTTTGTTTAAGCCTGCTCAGGAGTATAAGCACAAGAAGAAATGGATAAATCAGATTTTATGGCCAGAAATGATAAATGAGGCCCCTGGTCACACCAGTGTTTAACGGCAGCAGTTTAATTTCTTTGTGGAATCAAGTCAAGTGAATTGAATCATTTCAACTGAGCAATTCATTATAGGGGGAAAGTACAGTTGGTTAAGGATGTATTCAGACCTTTTTACTTTTACACACATTACTAAGTTGCAAAATTAATTTCAAATGGGAAAGAGATGTTCTATTCAAATTTAAAACGCAGTAAAATCTGTCTTCAAATCTGCTTCAACTGCAAACTTTAGCAGGATTTAGACATTTTTAGTAGTAGCAAGATGCCTTGACAACGCTGACTTCTGAGGCAATGAACAGCCAAAATTATGTTGGTTGTTATGTCATAAAGTTAATATGAAAAGTCAATTGAAAACTGATGCCTTGTGACTGCTATAGAAGTAGAAAACACCAGAGCAGTCCTGAGGCAGAGAGAAAGTTGATTTTTAAAAAAAATGAAAAATGCACTAACATGCTGTCTGGGCCATTGCTTATCTTAGTCATCATCACTATCTCAGCATGAAATTCCATATTATTGTTGTGTTTGTGTGTGTTCACATTAGCTACTTTTGTAGTGTTCAATAATTCAGCAGCAGGAAGAAGACATTGTTACATCTCTGATTTCTTGCCTGATGTCGTTCAGTGCCTGCCACTATCTCTGGAAACAGGGAGGACATACCAGTTTTGGCACTGGGAGGGGTGAGAGGTGACATTGACTTGTCTGTTCTTCTTCTTCCCTGCTTTTTCCTGGAACAAGAGATAGAGGCTGAGCAGAGTAGAGTTAATAGGCATGAATTCAGAAGTATTGATTTCTGGCTGCCTGCACTGAGGGTAACCTCACAAGTTTATTTTCCATCATCTTTGAATGAGAATTGTGTGTATTTGCGGTCATCAGTGGATCTCCATGTACAGCCTGTCATGCTGAATAAAACTGAAGCAGTGAAGTGATTTAATCCATATGATACAGTTCATGATATATTATAAAAGTATAACTAACAGAAGGTCCTGAAGAATGTGTTGGTGGCACTTTGTTTCTTACAAAGCAACAATATGTTGTAGACATTCTAGATATTTTCTGTTCATCAGTTATTGGACCTGTATTAGTTTGTGTAAGTGTAAATGCAGTGTAGGCAGATTAATTAATTAATGCTTAATTCACTAATCAAGACAGTAGTCATCAGAGTAATAAATTAATTATTGTCAATGACAGCACTACAATAGTGTGTTTCATCTTTGCCCCAACAGTTAGGGAAAGACAAAATGCCAAAGAAAGCTCCAAATGAAAACACTGAAAAGTGGTTTGGAAATACTTAATAATGCTCTGATGACAACCTCATCCGACAGCTCCAAATAGCTGACTTAACTAATGCTCTTTTTACTAATTATTAACTACTTTATGTGTCTGTGATTATTTGTAAATACAACTCTAGTCATTAGAACAGCTGCCATTTCAACAAAGACACTTGGTGATCAGGATCAGGTGTTGCTGCATATACATACATCGTCTCAACATTTAATCTCTGTATTGCTAAGCCTGTGCAAAGGCTAAAGTTCATGAGGAAGAAACTTCATCAGTCAGTAATGATTAGACCCTAGTCTGCCCCCTCATGGCTAGTCTTTAAAATCCTCCAGACATACACAAGGTACACAAGGAATTATGTCAACAACACAAATGATGCTGTCATTATACACATATATGTGTCAGAAAACAGCCTTACACTTACTTGTGTACACAGAAAAAGCCTGTCTCGCTATTGTTATATTCTCTTAAAGCAGTGGATGATTTTCGAATGGAGATATTCAAAAATGACTTTTGGGTCGAATTATTACTTTTGGCCTCGTGGTATACATGCTGCTAATGCCTTGAGTCGTGTTGACATAAATCTACTCAAAGTGAAGCTGGGAGATTAGAAACAATTTGCCTCAAGATGAGCCAGGGTGCACCTACGGCATCAGGCTGTATGTAAGTAAATGAGACTTGGCACTGTGGTATCCATTATTCTATTTCAAATCGAATTTGCTGAAGCACAGAGAGAACAAGAACAAAGGATGTGTAACTGTTGAAATACCTTCTCACATTTTCAGTTATGGTTCCTACTTATTATTGTCTTAGAAAACAGTAGAGAGGAAAAGACCACAGACAACGAGATGTGAGACTGATGTGTGAAGTACTTTACTACACACACACTGAAAACGGCAGTGCTAACAGTGCTCGCAGAACACACACATTCTCACCCTCCCTCAGGGTGTCTGTTTGTGTCTCTCGAAGCATTGGTCCGAGGCAATGGGCTAGCTAACCGGCAGTATTAGATGGAAGGAATATTTGTAAAGTTTAAAAACTTATTTGCACCCACTAGCTGGTAATTCTTCCTTTTACCTGTTTTTGCAAAGCATTTTTGATAAACCTATCACATTATATGTATCTGTTTCTTTAGGTTTAACTACCAATGAAGTAAAGTTAGCAGAATGTCCTTGGCAAACAAATTACTCATCTGACAGCGGAAACTGCACATAGCTCTAGCTGTCCATCCAGTGTGTTTACTCAAAATGACTCACGTTTGTATCCAGTTCTGGCCCCACATTTGTCTTCATTCATGCAGCTTTTGCCACAAATACCTTTATTTTTGTTCTCAGGTCTTCTGAGCGTCTCCTCTTTGGTTATTTGGGTGCTGGAAGAGGCAAAATAGCAACTTTCTTAGCCATCTCGCACATCTCTTGTCTGTGCAGTAATGTTGTGACCGGTGTGCTTCTTACATGGTTTTAAGCAGTTTAGTTGGAGAGCTGGATTGATGCTTGACTTTTACTTTTTTTTTTTTTTAAAGAC